>JAQGBT010000237.1:0-64534 GCA_034698585.1 Disparrhopalites patrizii
AATGAGAGAGAAAAAGGGAGAATGACAGAGAGAATGAGAAAGAAAAATAGAGAATGAGAGAGAAAAAGGGAGAATGACAGAGAGAATGAGAAAGAAAAATAGAGAATGAGAGAGAAAAAGGGAGAAAGAGGGAGAGAAAAAAAATACGGAGAATCAGAGGGAGAGAGAATAAAAAAAGATGGAGAATGGGAGAGGGAGAAAATTAGACAGGCACACCCCATGGCTACTTTTTGTTTGGATAACAGCTCGGCAAAGCTTTTTTGGGTGTATTTAAAATATTTTTACCTCATATTATTCCTTCCCATCCCCTCCCCAGCCTCGTCGGCTCCGACATAATAAAAATACACGCTCTCTCCCACTACATGGGAGGAAGGGAGAGAGAGAGAGCTCATACCAAGAGAAACACGGAGAGAGGAGGTAATTACAATTTTATGTCAATGTAGAGCATCGACGAAGGATGTTGTTGATTATGTAAAAAAAAAAATAGAGTGTACGGGATTAGTAGGCAAAACGAAGGCGTGTAAATATATCTCTACAGGAAATCATGTTCTAGAGAGGAGACGAAGAGGCGCATACATCCACCTCTCTGAAAAATCTGAGGCTTCATTTGCTATTTGTTTTGAAAGTTCATTGAAGTTTTAGAGCGGAAGGAAGTTGCTAATTAAACAATCCAATTACAGAGCCTCGCACACACTTTTACATTGCTTTGGACGGGGGAAACGGCTGGGAAAAATGCATGCCACCAGCATCCACCAGACTTTGGTGGTGTGTAGCCATGTAAAAGAATTACACTGCAAAATTTATAAAATTATCCCTCTCTAACATTCTCTCGAGCAAATGGAATGGGACGAGAGAGAGAGAGAGATTTTGGAGTGCTTGAAAAGTAATTTTATTCAACAGCCTTTCCAAATGTATTGTGTGCAGTACGTTTTTTTTGGAACTATCGTTTTTTTATGTCCGAACAAAGTACAATGGTTGGGAAAGGCTTTTTTTTGGCTACGGGGAAAGGGGCAGGGAGAGAGGAAAGTGGACAAGGAGAGACAATTGTTAAAGGTTTAACTGCTAGCCGAGAGATTACTCAGGAAACGTGAAGAGAGAAAGGCAAAGAGATGCAGAAAATTCTAGTGTAAAAGTGCACAAGTTTATCCAGAAAGAGAAAGAAAACCGAGACATCCGAACAGAACAATATAAGAGACAAATATCGAAAGGGACTCAACGACAGAGCAAAACTTAACAAAAAATCTAAACGAAGCCAAAATAAATGGAAAGAGAGATATGGAGAGAGAAACATGAAGGGGAAAAAAAGAAATGAAATAGGACAGAGAAAGAGTCATAAATAAAACAAGGAATAAGCAGCACTTAGGGAGACAAATAAGCAGGGTAAAAATCCAAAAAATGGAGAGAGAGAAATATTTTTTTTAAATTATTAAAAAAGTATAGAGAGAAAGTAAAAGAAATATAGAGAAAATTGCAAAAAATAGAGAGAAAATGCGGAAATAGAGACACATAAAGAGAGAAAGTGAGACAAATATAGGAAGAAAAAAAGATGAAAGCAGAGAAACTTGAAAAAAAATAGTGGGAGAAAGCCAGAAAATAAAGTGAGAAACAAGAGATACAAGCACAAAGTGAAATAGAGAAAGGCAGTAACGACGTTATAGTCCGAAAGGGAGAAAAAAGGGAGAAAACTAGATAAATGGAGGAGAAAAAAATATATAGAGAGAGAAAGGGATTAAAGGGAGAGACAGAGGGAAAGAAACACAGTCAGAGAGAGAAAAAAACAGAAACATTTAGGGAGAAAGCTCGACAAATAATAACAGAAAACAAATAATAATGGAGAATGCAAAGAGGGTCCAATCGAGGGAGAGAAAATAAGAAGAAAATAGAGAGACCAAGAAAAAATCAAAAGGTGAAAGCAAGAGAAATAGAGGGAAAAATCAGAAGGTGAAAGCAAGAGAAATAGAGGGAAAAAATCAGAAGATGAAAGCGAGAGAAATTGAGGAAATATCAGAAGGTGAAAGCAAGAGAAATAGAGGGGGAAATCAGAAGGTGAAAGCAAGAGAAATAGAGGAAAAAATTAGAAATGCGACATAAATAGAGAGCAAGAGAAAAAACAGGGGGAAGGAGAGAGAATAACATTTGAAAAATGCAGTGAGAAACACAGAGAGAGAAAAATGGCAGAAAAAATGAGCCACATGATACATCAAAACGGAGGGAAAGAGAGGGAAGTAGAGAAAAAAATGGAGTGAGAAAGAGAGCGAGAGAGAGAGAGAAGAGTACCAGAAAGGAAAAGTGGGACAAACAGAGAGGACCAGGAAAAAGAGAAGGAAAGAGAGAGAAAAATAGCAAAAAAAAATGCAGTGAGTAAAAGAGAGAGAAGCATTAACAGAAAGGAGAGACCAGCAAGTGTAAAAATAAGAGAGAGGAACTGAAAAAAAAACAGAGAGAGAGAGAATTAAGGAAGAGAGTGAGAGGGCATTTTCAACCGATGAAGGCTTTTACACCTTCCCCCGATTTCCCATTGTGTATGGCAGTATATAAGGAATGGCTTAAAAAAGCTACAAGGAGTTGGAGGGTGAAATGGATACACCAGAGAGCATTGTTGGGAGAGCCCGAGGGCCCAGTTCACAAGGCGGGCTTTGCGTGTGTTTGGCTGTACCCACATAATATACATACGTCTACCCTAAAACTCTTTACATACAATACAAAATCTGTTAAACGCATTTTAAAGGAATTATATATACCATGGCTTGGAGCGGCCATTGCATTGTATGGTGTGTGTACAAGAAAACACTAAAAAAACACTAGACAGTAAGGGGAGAGGAGAGAAAGAGAGAGAAAAAAAAGGGCTGGGGATTTTGGCCGGAGGGCTAACTTTATACGAATTACGATTGTATTTCCACACACAATAGTAGTCACATACGAAAGGGAAAAAAATATTAGAGGCCATAAAAAAAAATATATTTTTTTTGTAAGGTTGGAAAATTTTTAGATGGTTCAACCCACCTTTAAAAAAAAATACTTTTAGTATATAATATAAGGACCGCAGGGTTACTGACGTTTCATGGGAATAACAATGATGATACTGATCCTCAGAACAAAATCAGAGTTGTATTATTTATAACTGAGCTTGATTCTATTTTATGTGTGTGTAGGTATCATGGACGGAAAGGGATGTGTGTGAGGACTTATGGGATTTCCTTATATGATGCACCCTGTACAAGTTATGTGCAGGTGATGATTATTTATTTCTCCTCTCTCTTTCTATACCTGACCCATTCATCTCTTCCTCTCTCGTCTTCCCGTTTTGGCTTCTTCTCTCCTTTCTTGATCTGGCTCTCCCCCGCAGTCTGTCTTTCTTCCTCTTTCATTCTCCATTTTTTCGTCATCAACATGTTTTTTTATTATTTTTTCTTTCACATTATAAAATTTATTCATCTCATTTGGCTTCTCTATTTCTGTCTCTCTCTCTCTCTTTCTCCTTCTCTCCATCTCCCTCTGTCTCTCCTTCTCATTTCTTCCTCTCCATCTGTCCCTTGCTTTCCCTCACCCTCTCTCCCCCGCTTTCCATGTCTCCTTCTTTTCCTCTCTCTCCCTCTCACTCTTCTTATACTACTCTCCCCTCTCACTTTCTCTCTCATTTTCTCTCTTTCTCTCTCTTTCTCTATAATTACCTATCTTTCTTTCTCTCTCTCTTTCTTCCTCTCTCTCTTACTTTCTCTCTCACTTTCTCTCTCATTTTCTCTCTTTATCTATATTTATCTCTCTTTCTTTCTCTCTCTCTTTCTTCCTCTCTCTCTCTTTATTCATCTCTCTCTCTCTCTGTTTCTCTATAATTACCCATCTTTCTTTCTCTCTCTTTCTATATCATTCTCTTTCTCTCTCTCTCTTTCTCTGTCATTCTATTTCTTTTTCTCTCTCTTTCTCTGTCATTCTCTCTGTCATTCTCTCTCCCTTTCTTCCTCTCTCTCTCTCATTCTGTATCATTCTCTTTGTTTCTCTCTCTTTCTCTCTCTCATTCTGTATCATTCTCTTTCTTTCTCTCTCTTTCTCTCTCTCTCATTCTGTATCATTCTCTTTTCTTCTCTCTCTCTCTTTCTATTCTCTTTCTTTCTCATTCTCATTCTCTTTCTTTCTCTGTCATTCTCTGTCCTTCTGTTTTTCTCTCTTTCTCACTCATTCTCTTTCGTTCTCTCTCTCTCTCTCTCTTTTTCTATTTCGTTCTCATTTCTTTTCTCTCTCATTTTTTCTTTCTATTTCTGTCTATTTCTGTCTCTTTCTGTCTGATTCTATTGTTTTTTATATTTCTCTCTCTTCCTCTCGCCTTTTCTACTGCTTCCCTCCCTTGTGACTCTCTTTCTCTCTTATTTCTCCATTTTCTCTCTCTTTAGCTTTCGCATTTTCTGTCTTCATTTCCTCCTTTTTCTTCCTATCATTGACCTCTCCTTGTCTCTTTAAGTTCTCCCCTTTTTCTGTCTCTCTTTAGCCCTTTTCTTTTCGCTTTCTCTCTTCAACGTCTTCTTTTACTCGCTGTCTCTTTAATTTCACACTTCTTTCCCTCTTTTTTTACTAATTATCACTGACATCCCCCAGTTCCCTCTCCTTTTATTCCATTTGCGTGTATCGGAATCCTTCCAATTTACTCCCTGAGATGTCTTCCTTTAATTTCCTTCTCTTTTGCTGTTTAGTTTCCCTTTTATTTTATCCTTTAAGATTCCTTTTTATATCTGCTTTTTTCTCCATCTGTTTCCCTTTTTAGTGATTTTGAATTTCGCTGTGATTTCTCCCTAATTTTCGTCCATTTTGATTTGTAATTTCTCCATTTCTCCCTTCTCTTCTTGGTCTCATCATCACTTCTAGCTTCATCTTCTCTTCAATGTAAATCCTCTCTCACTCTCTCTCTCTCTCTCTCTGCATATTTCCTAACTGTTCCCTTTGACTTTCTTGCTCCGTCATCCCCCATTTTTTAATATTCTCTCATTTTCCCTTTCGCCTTCTCCCACGACTGATATTAGCTCTCCCTTCCCCTTAATTCCTTCCCAGTACTTCTCCCTCTCGAGAAGGAATCCGCTTTATTGACACTTGTTGCCAAACAAAGTACATTACACGAGGGTCATTGAGGAAGACGTTCTGGGAGGACACTGAGCACACCATACACGGGGAGGCAATTGAGAAGAATAAGAAGAAAAAATAATATAAAAAAAAATATAAAAAGAAGAAGAAGATGATATTTGACGTGTATAGAAATTGATATCTTTTTTATAGCATCTTCTTGTTCTTCCGTTGGCACTGTCTAACACTGAGAAAAAATCCCCTTGTTCTCTTCCTCTGTTTGTGTAAAGATACAGCTCCAAGATAATGTAGTGTCTTTTTCGCCTTTTCCATTGTATCAATGAAGGGATGTTAAGACGACAATGTCGATCTATATGAGCTTGTTGCTCCCACGTGTTATTAAACTGACGATATGATATAGATTTATTTTTCAAAAATGAAATAAAAAAAAAGTTCTTACCAGCACTTTTTCTTCCACTCATCCACGGAGACACATGGAGGGTTTTTTTTTACTATAATATGTGATCAGTACAGCTTGACAACAGCTGTCACCACCAAATTACTTGAGAAAAAGTTCTTTTGTCCCACAGTAAGTGAAGGATGTAGAAGGAATGGAAAGGAGAGAGAGAGAGAAAAAAAAACATTTTCTCACTCCATGTAAAAGGTCTTATTATGTGCCTTTACCGTCTCTTGTCTCTTTCTCTCTCTCTCCTTTTCTGTTCATGTTATAGCTACACATAGTTTTAAAATAAAGTGTGAGTGAAGACATTTAAAAGTTTCACCTGGTCGCATATATATTTCCCTTTTCAAACGTCATTGTTTGGGAAAAGGAGCATTTACAGTAGTGCACCACCTCCAAACTGTACTCGACACATTCCTAGTCAAAATGAAACTCCCTGTGTGTAATTGTCACCGTCACACACGTCTCCTTCGTCTCACTCTTGACTTCTTTCACTCCTTCGTCTCCCGAGTATGTAGCTTTTTTTACGGGCCCACTTCTCCTGTCTTTCCCATAATTTTTCGTAGCTTTTATACGTTTTTGTCTCCTTCTTGGTCGAGGAACGTCTTCCCCTTTCTTTCTCTTACCCCATTTCTTCCGATTGTATTTCCTTCTCTTTTTGTTTTCCCTTATATTCTCTTTTCTCTGTATTTCCTCTCGTTCCTTCTCCTTGTACTCTCCATTTTTCTCTCTCTCTCGTCTCTCCCTTTCTCTCTCACTCCATCTCGTCTCTCCCTCTCTCTCACGCTCGCTCTCTCTCTCCCTCTTTCTTTCTCCGTTTTCGTTTATCGCTTTTCCTCAAATTTCCGTTCAGATTTTCTCATCTTTTCTTCTCGCTTTTCCCTCTTCTTTTCACTTCTCATTTTGTCTCGATTTTCTCTCTTCTATTCTTCTTTCTCTTCTATTTTCTCTCTCTCTTCCCCCTTTCCTTTCCAGCTCTCTCTTTCCTCCTCTTTTTTCTCGCTCTTATATTATTATTTCTCCTCTTTCCTCCTCTTTTCTATCTTTTCTCCTATTTTCTCTCATATCTCTTTTATTTTGCTCTCTTTTTCTCTTTTTGTCTCTCTTATAATTTTCTCTTTCTCTCTTTTTGTATATCTTCTCGTTTTCTGTTTCTCTCTTTTCTTTTTTTTTGTCTGTGTTCTCTTTCTCTTATTTCTTTTTGTCTCTGTTATCTTTCTCTCTTTTCTTTCTCTCTTTTCTTTCTTTTTGTCTGTGTTATCTTTCTCTCTTTTCTTTCTTTTTGTCTGTGTTCTCTTTCCCTTATTTCCTTTTGTCTCTGTTCTCTTTCTATTCTTTCTTATTGTCTCT
This sequence comes from Disparrhopalites patrizii, assembly GCA_034698585.1. Classification (NCBI taxonomy): domain Eukaryota; kingdom Metazoa; phylum Arthropoda; class Collembola; order Symphypleona; family Sminthuridae; genus Disparrhopalites; species Disparrhopalites patrizii. Next base: position 6,860 of record JAQGBT010000237.1, read on the forward strand.
CTTCTCTTCTGTCTTTTTGTCTCCCTCGTTTTTCTCTCTTCTCACTTTTGGTCTTTTTTCTCTTTCTATCCTCTCCCTTTTTGTCTATCTTCTCTCTCGCTCTTGTCTTTCTTCTCTCTTTCTCTGTTCTCACTTTTTGTCTCTCTCGTTCTTGTCTTCCTTCTCTCTTTTCTCTCTCTTTTCTCCCTTTCTCTGGCTTTCAATCTCCTTGTTCCTTTCTTTCTCTTTCTCTCTCGTTCTTTTTACTCTCTCTCTCTCTTTTCTTCTCTTTTCTCCTGTCCTTTCTTCTCTCTATTCTGTCTTTCCTTGTGTTTTCTTTATCGTTTTGTATCTCTTTTCATCTCGCTTTTCTTGTAATGCATTTCCTCTGTTTGTCTCGTTTTCTCCTTCTTCCTTTTCTTTCTCGCTTTCCGCTTCTATTTGTTTCTTTTTCCGCGTCTCCTTCGTCTTTCTTCATCTCTATTCTCTTCCCTTTCAAACTGTATTTATTATTTCGCCACACGCGGTTTTCTTTCTATTTACATACCTGTCTTAATTTCTTGGGTACTGTGTCTCTAAATTTGTTTTGTCTCTCTAAATTTGCTCTCTAAATTTGTTTATCTAGTTTTGCCTCTTTTTCTACTCGTCCTCCTCGCTTTTACTTCCCATTTTCTGTTTCCACATCTCCATTGCCGTCTCCATTTATCCCTTTTTCTGTCTACCGCTTTCTCTCTTTTTTCTCGTTCTATCTCATTACCATAATTATTTTGTATTTTTTCTTTCTGTATGTCTATTACCGTCTGCCTTTTTCTCCCATGTTTTCCCCGTCTCTCTAGGGATGTTTTATCTCTTTATTTTCCCCCTCCCTTTCTGTACCTTACTCCGCCTCCGTCTCCATACGTCCTTTACGCTCTTTGCAAAAACGGTATAAGGTTGAAATATTACCAAGTAAAATTTATGTGACTTCTCATTAAAATGTTGGAATATTTATATGAACTGAACGGGTCCGTAAAATGTATGAAAATGTGGTTCATACGTTAATATATAATAGCGGGAGCAGAGAAAAAAAAAAAATGCGGATGTCAATCCTTTCTATTCCATCCCCACATTTTTGTGGCAGCACGTCTTCTCTCCTTTTTTTTCTTGCCGACTGGGAGAAAACGTCCCATTCAGTTTCCGCAGAATTTATATATAACAGTTCATCCAGAATTAATTGCCTGAATTGTACACGTAGACAAATCGTGGAGGACATTTTTTTTTTCCAAGGAAAGTTTTGTGGTTAATCATCAACGGAAAAATGTATTTTTATATCACAATTTTATTAATAAAAATACCGAGAAATTAAAATTCCCCTGTTCAGCACGACAATCAGCGTCATTATCCAACAATAATAACAATTGAAGAGGATAAAATATTGCACATGTACAGGGACACATGTGTTGCATGCTACAAGGGTGCGACTCGCGTATGCACGTACGTATAAAAGGGCCAGTTACAGGGACAAATGCCTAAAAATAAAATATAAAACAGAGAAGATATAAATTTTTTTTTATACAATAAAGAATTGCTCAATAAGCACGCAAAGCTCATCAATTTCTCCTCAACTCCTCTCCGTCATTGTTACCATGAAAAACAGCTGGTAATGGATTTTTGATGCCCATTTATTACAATGAATTTTCATTAGATTCTAATGGCAGTCAGGAGAAGAGGGGGAGGGGGAGAAAATGTAATAATTATTATTATACTATTACTCTTACACAATGTCCCCAAACAGAATAACAAATAGTTTTCTAACCCAACTTTTACAAGACGTGTGTTCGTGTCCTGCATGTCATTTGAGGCATTAAAGCTTTTTTGAGGAGGGCATAACGACAGAAAGTTTTCAAGACGGGGAAAAAACATATTAGAGGGAGATTGTTGAGAACAAGAGAGCGATATTTTCACAACTTTATTTTATAACACATGTGTGTTGGGCCCGTCTATATTATATGGATGAGCTATATGTATAGGCTGGGGGATGGGGCTATAGGATAAAAATGTCCCCTAAGCGGAATCACTTTTCCCTTCAAATTATTTGGCCTACGGGAGGACTTGCAGTGTGCACGCGTTAAAAACTAACAATGTGTTTAAGTATTTTGTATATGGCCGTAATAAACGAGTTAATAGCCAGAAATAACAAAAGGACTATGAAGGTAAAAATGATAGAACACGTCCGAGCTGTAGTAGTAGCATTGTGACGACACAATTTTTTATGACACTTTTCTCTCTCACTCACAATCAGTCACTTGCTGTCTCTTTATCTCTTTTCCTCTTACTTTCTCCGCTTTTTCTATTTCTTTTTTCTCCTGCTTTTTCCATTTTTTCTCTTCCTTTCTCTGACTTTTTAATTTCTCTATTTTTCCTTTCTCCGCTTTTTCTCAATCTTGCACTTTTTTGTCTTTCTTTCTCTTTTTTCTCAGTTTTCTCTCTTTCTTTCTCTGTTTTTCTCAGTTTTCTCTCTTTCTTTCTCTTTTTTCTCAGTTTTCTCTCTTTCTTTCTCTTTTTTCTCAGTTTTCTCTCTTTCTTTCTCTCTTTCTTTCTCTTTTTTTCTCAGTGTTCTCTCTTTCTTTCTCTTTCTTCTCAGTTTTCTCTCTTTCTTTCTCTTTTTTTCTCAGTTTTCTCTCTTTCTTTCTCTTTTTTCTCAGTTTTCTCTCTTTCTTTCTCTTTTTTTCTCAGTTTTCTCTCTTTCTTTCTCTTTTTTCTCAGTTTTCGCTCTTTCCTTCTCAGTTTGCTCTCTTGCTTTCTCAGTTTGCTCTCTTGCTTTCTCAGTTTGCTCTCTTGTTTTCTCAGTTTGCTCTCTTGCTTTCTCAGTTTGCTCTCTTGCTTTCTCAGTTTTCTCTTCTTCTTTCTCTGCTTGCTCTCTTTCTTTCAGCGTTTTGTCTATATCCATCTCTGCTTTCTCTCATTATTTTTGTTTTTCTCATCATTTCGCGGAATTTGGTATTTTATTTTTCGCTTTTTTTCTTATTCTTTGGTGTTTTTCTTCGGGATCTTTTACCTGTCTTTTAGTCATGCTCGCTTTTCTCTCTTTATTTATGTATTTATGTTGTTCTCCGTCTTTCGCTGTTTTTCACATTATCTTTAACTGTTTTCACTGCTTTCCTCTATTCCTTTCGCTGTTTTTCTCTTTCCTTTCTTTATTTTTCTGTTTTTTTTGACGTTATGTTTCTGTTTTTCTCTCTTTCTTTCACCGTCTTTTCTCTTTTTCTATTGCCGTTTTTCTCTTTTCTTGTTTTCTTTCGGCGTTTTTCTCTTTCTCTGCTTTTTTCTCATTGTGACTTATTTCCTTTCTTCTTTATCTCTCTTTGTTTCTTATTTGCTTTCTTATTTTTCGCTGTTTTTCCCTCTCTCGCTCTATTGGTTTCTCCGTTATCTCTCCCCTTCTTGTTCTCTATTTGTCTCGCTTTCCCTACATTTCTCTGGGATTCCCTCTTTCCCTTTATTTTTCTATTTGAGTTGCTTTCAGTGTCCTTTTTCTCTCCATCGCTTTCAGTGTCTTATCTCCCACTTCTCTATTTCCCCGTCTATTTCGTTTCGTTTCTCTATATCTTCCTTGCTGGCCTTTATATTAATTAATTATAGTATTTCCTTGCTGTCATTTACATGACTTTCTGCGTCTCCTTCTCTCCTTCGGGGTGCTGATATTTTTATTGCGTTCTGCTGATTCTTAAATGTCACCCCTTTCTCTCTCGCTCCTTCAAATTAGCGGAGTTACATATTATTATTTACCTAGATCCCATGATGTCATTCCTTTTGATTTCTTGTCCTATAATTTATTATTGGGACAAAAGAGACGGCCTAAAAAAAAATTCCCCATGTAATGAAAGTGGACTGTGAACAATTTAAATGACTTGGTAATTGATATTATGATTCCATTTGAGCATACGTCCCTTTTAAAACTCTCCTCAACACATTTGTGTACTTGCACACACGCACAAGTTGGATAAAGAGAATGCATTTAATTTTCCCCCCTTCTTATTCTATTCCATTATAACGGCGGAGAGTTAATCTGTCAGTCAGCCACTCGTCATTTTTAAATTGTAAGACGGAAAGAGAATTATCAATTTAAAACATGTCCTCCAGCTCTCTAAAGTGGTAAAATGCTCATAGGCAGCAATAATAATCATAACAATCACATGTGCTTTAAAATTGAACCAATGTGATAAAAATATTATTATTAACACACACGCGTATGTATACACATGTGCATATACACATGTGTATATTATACATGTGTACCTAAATATATATGAAATGAAGGTATCATTCCATGAATATTAATAACCACGAACTCTCCATGGTGTACTAGTTCGTGATGCCGGTTCAACGAGGCAGTTTCAAGTCTGTCCTTATGCATTATAAATTATTACGTAGAAATATTTATATACATGCCCTCATACATGTTCCATATATACCCATATGGCCTACTGCCAATACGTATACATATTTGTATTTAAAACCCTTTAAAAAGTTCCATGCTGAGCTCTGGCCTTTTTCTGACTATTGGGTGGGGGTGTTACACATATTACCGTATGAGTTCCATATAATGTGCTCCGTACTAAAACCAATATTATTATAATAGGCCAATATTCTAATTGGATTTCTATTTTCCTCCTTAAGTAACAATTCAATGTAGTAACTTATTCCTAATCTCTCTCTCTCAAAAAATGTACAGAATCACTTTCGGATGGACACGCATAATTAGCTCAGAGCTTTCGCATGGTGTGGATTATACCCCGTTAAAAATGGTTATGAGGCTAATGGGATGTGTGCAAAATGGTATGTTAATTAGGTGATGATATAAGTAGGGATATGTAGATACATATGTATATACACATGTATTTACACATGTGTAGGCATAGAACCCATATTTACCTGAGCCATATTGACTTTTGTATGTGTAGGACATTTTTTTTTGTCTTGTGAATTCCCGTCCAGTCCTCCTCTTCTATATCTTTACTCTCATTTTGTATACAGTTAAGTGCGTGTCCATTTAACTTGTTAAGTAAGATGAGGGGGGAAAAAAAGGAAAATGTATTTATTTATACTGTAGATATAACAGTGTTTAAGGAGGGAAAATGTTGATTTACATTAAGGAGAAAAGAACCCACTTTCCTTAAGTACTTTGGGCAAAGGAGCGTGCTTGAGTGTATTAATTTACTAAATGGTACAGGAGGGGGAAATGATGGGGATATAATATAAAATTATTTTTGAGCACTGAACTTAATTGGAAGTGAGGTTGGTAATTTTAATGGGAACTTAATTACGTTGGTTGTGTCAGATCTTGCTTGATTTTTTAGGAGGTGCAAAAAAAGCCCTTTTTCCTCTGGGCTCTCCTCTAAAGGATATTTGGGGTGTGATTTTTTTTTATTTTTAAAGCTAATTTTTTGAACCAGGAACTGAAATGTCCAAATATGTACCCGTGTAAATCTGTACATACAATACATGCGTATTAAATTAATAATAAATTAATATACACAATATAATAACAAACTACGTTTCTTCATTATCTCTCTTAGATACAAGACGTTTACCAAATGGCAATTAAAAAATTGCAAAATTAAAATTGGACAATTTTCTAGCCATCCAATTTGTTAGAAAGAGTCGTATAAATTATAATTGCTTAGCTATACAAATCAGATTCCCGCCTGCATTGAAATAATTGTTGATTAAATCATTTAAAATGCGTAGACGTTTGTGTGATTTATTCTATAATCTCCTTTTTTCTTCATTAAATCAATTCTCCAAGGAATCCGCCACCCAACCGCAACCCGATAAATGACCAAAATTCTGCATTTTGAAGGCTTTAAAAACACTAGCATGTTATTGTGAGCAGTTATTTTATTTTAAGCAATTAATTTAGAATGCAAATAGCAAACCAAGTTACAAGAAAAAAATAAATAAAGGTAACAAGGAGCAAATACGTTCATAAAAGTTAAAAACATGTGTGTAAGTACATTTTGTCAGTCATAAATGACTGGCTACTGACAGTACTAATTGCTAGTGGACATTTACAGGTATAGCAAGTAAAAATAGAAAATAGTTAAATGGGCAGAGAATAAAAATAAAGGATGGTGATATTTGAAGGGATAAAAGGTAAAGGTGCTACACACTAACGATGAGGATGGGCAAGTGCGTGTGGAGTAATAGTGGTTAAGACGCCTAGATGTCATCAAGGGAAGGAGTTGTGTAGAAAGGCCGTTTCACTCTCTATATAATCATAAAAGAATAGATAGACTTTTTTTTTGATAACTGGCCAAATTCATATGAGTTTTGACGAGAAGTGTTTATATACTGTATAGGAATGTCTTAAACTTTCAGTCACAGAACCATTTCGGCTAGCTAGGGGTTGCAGTCAAGGACTGAGTGCAGGTCTGATATTCACATCTTCATTTCCTCTGACTTCACTGACATTATGGATGAAACCCTAACTAAAAAAGAAACCTTGAAAATTGAAATACAAGGATTTCAGAAACAGGAAACAGTTGACTCTCTATAACGATATTCGCACTATTACGGTGTTCACAGACCTGCTCTAGAGATTTACCATGATGAATTCTCTCTATAACCGTTTTTTCTTTATAACGGGGATGTTTTCAATCTTCCAACATTCAGCCTCTCCCCCTATAACGATTTTAGACCACGCCTTCGCATACTTCTCTCGTTCTCTTTCTATAAGGATTTTTGACTTAGTTCGAACACTTCGCCGTTTAGCCATCTTCTCCATAACGGTTTTAGGCTACGCCTTTTTCCACTTTTATCCCTATACCGGTTTTTCTTTCATTTTGAATCTCCCGCCTTTAAATGTTTTTCTCTAGAACGGCCTTGTATTATTTATTTTACCGAAGACTTCAGGGGTCTTGTGTTTTTTATACAGGACTCTCCTGTCTCTCGTGTGTTTTTAGTTTTTTTCAGGGCTCTCCTGTGTTTTTAGTTTTTATACAGAGCTCTGCTGTGTTTTTTATACAGGGATCTCCTGTGTTTTTATACAGGGGTTTCCTGTGTTTTTTATACAGCGCTCTCCTGTTCTCATTCCTATTTACTTCCTATGTACATCCCCTTTTTGTAGCTCAAGGTCACGATGTTCCTAAAACATTGTTACACTCAGGGTACTTAATTTTTAGGCGTATTTGAATTGTAACCGAACCTATACAGGGAATGTTGGTATGGAAACCATGTTCAGTGTTTTAGTGCCTCTTACAGCCGGAACATTGAAGTGGTACTTCCACCGGTACATCCAGTTTCGTGGGCGGTGTGTCGTTTAGAGCAGCTGCTTGAAGCTCATACTTCATTTCCTTTTTCGTAAAAAATGCTTTTACGTTGTCCCAGCTTTATGCATCACAGGATAAAAGGAAGGAATCTCACCGTTAATTTTGTAGTAAATTTTGGCACCGGGGAGCTCTACCCAAGCCAATTAAAAATTTTAATTTGTGCGACGTTTCGGACGTTGTCAATGATCGGGCACTTTGAACAAGTAGAGTGAGGCTGATACTTGTCGCAATCCTTTCTGTGTGTAAAAATCATTTTTTTGTGTATGCAATATGTTCGTGTACATATGATATGTACCGGTGAGCGGGGCGGGAGGACGAGGATTTTTTGTAAAAAAGGAAAGGAAATAGGAGAAGAGGATTTCTGAAAAGAAAAAATAGAAAAATAAAACATATCATCAAGTAAATACAGGAAAAATGGGTGAAAAAAATGTGTATCGTTATGTATGTATGCATGCGTACATACATAGCAGCTTTTTGGATGTTTCGCCATGTTCTTCAGAGTCGTGGATGTAATTAGGAATGTTTGGTAATTACAGTGTAATGAGCACTGGTGGAAAAATAACCGCCAATGTTCACGGGGAACACGCGGACAGGGCTTGGGGACGGCGACCGTTAAAATTGGGAAATGAACAACGTCCTGGAGAATAAGATCGACGTGGAGGATAAGTCACACGAACACGAAGAAGAACAGACAGTTTGCCATTGTCCGTCACCTCCGCGTGCCTATTTCTCGTAGACCAATGGGTGATATTCAAGTTCAAATTTTTCCACTCAGGACAAATTTTGAGTGTGAGTGTGGATTTGGTATTCAAGTACGATTCGAGTGTGAGTGTTGGCCTATGCTTATACATGGCAAGTCCCATTCACCACTCACTTGGGCACTCACACTCATTGAGGGTGATAAAATTCAACTCGAATACCACCCAATGTCTTCCGTGTTCGCCATGGCGTTTTGTCGTGGTCATGTTACCGCTCGCTGAGCCCACAGATGGCTTTTTGTCGCTCCTAACGGCAAAAACCGTCTGTATCGCTTATACCGCGTTTTATTTTATAATTTTACTTTTATGGTCAATAATGCGGAATACAATGATCATTGTAGGTCATTCATAGTCTACCGACTGTAGGGTTTAATTTGTCGCTGGTGCCATCTTGGAATCACCTTATCAACGGTATCAGTTATCACCACATATTTAGATATCAGTTCTGGACCAAGAGCAGTGCCTTGAAGAAACAGACTGAGAGTGTATACACGCCCAGGGACTGATCGCGTTTAACCATGCCCAACTATTCCCATGCAGTGTGCAATGTGTCTGTTTTGTGTCTGTTCACTGTATATACAGAGTGTATTCAAAGAAATATAATCTTTTTTTTTTTTTTACTCACACATTTTATATACACTCTCACTGGCCTAAATATATGCATTATATCCATTTGATTCTTCATCATCAACCCCTTTTTGAAAATAAAATAAAAAATTAAAAGAGAGCTCAGAAGAGAGTAGATTCATTGGAGGAGCATGACTGACTAATGTTTAATCTTTTTAAGCCTCTCTCTCACTACAAAAAAAGTCTCTCTGCTTAAATGTGCTATAGTAAAAAAGGGGGAAGAGAGAGAGAGAGAGGAAAAATAAAAAGAGTTTATCTTTAAATATTACTGCTCAAATAAATAGAGAGAGAGAGGGACGTATTTTTGTAGTTTTTTTTATTTGACATTGTAATTTGGAACATTTAAAGATTAAAAAAAATGTTCAGGAGATTTAAATTAGATCCCTGACAAACTTTTCCAGCCTTTGCCATTTCCTCCTCGAGATTTCTCACTCATTTGACGACGTTTTTTTTTCTAAATCTGTTAATTTCCTTAACTCCGGCTGTCCATGCTATTTACGATTCGTGAAAAATACGCCCTGGTGTGAATATACCCGAAATAAAATTGTATTAAAAATTAATTTTTAAAAAAGTGTTTTGAAAGAGTTCATAAATTCTGGGGAGGAGGAAGTGAATTTTTTTGACTTTTATTTCGTTCCCACGCGGTTTTTGGGGGATTTCCCATTCCCGTGTCTGATTTTTAATTTTTAAATTTATAATATCATAAATGCAAATTTTCTCCATGTTCAGTGCTACACACGTGCTTTCCTTCATTATTATTGGCATCCGTTGAAAATTTAATTTTTTTTCGGTTTGTTTTTTCCTCGTTTTTTTTTTTTATTATTTGTGTCAACATTCTGGTTTATTTTCATTCATCTTCCAATGTGTGATTGGAGTGAGCAATTTTTGGAACCTGGTGATGGTGTAGGAGGTGAGTTTATTATTTTTTTTGGTTTTATGATTTTATGATTTTTTCATTTGGTTTGGCTTGATTGGTTTTGTTTTGGATTGAATTTGTTGTTTTTGAATCGCGTCGACACAAATATGGGGCTTTTGAATCTCGGTCAATTATTCAGGTTGATTTGTCCATTTCTAGATTTGGTTGGTAACTTTCAGGCATTGGTCATTGTCTTTGGTTTGGATTTTGGTTAATTAGTACTTGATTTTGATTCAGGGTCAATGACGTGATATTGGGATGTGTTGATTATGTTCTAATTGTTCTTTTGATGTGTTTATTTGGAATCCTTTCTGCTGGTCAATGTTTTGGTTTGATGTCTTTGGTTCCGTGATTTGGTTTGATTGCTTGGTTCTGTGATTTTGTTTGATGTCTTGGTTCCGTGATTTGATTTGATGTCTTGGTTTTCAATCTTTTGGCTTGATTTGTAGCTTGATTGTTATTGATTTAGTTTTTCTCAGGTGACTCACTAAGCCCTCGTGTGGATCGGAACGTTTACTCCCATCCGCAGATTAAGAATAAATTGCTACTGATGACTCCCATCTACAATGATCTTAATTGTCCCAAGGAAAATTCGGATGTGGAATTGATGCTCATTTTCAGCTACCATTGCAAATATCTGTCGATGTCAAGGCTTTTGTGGGTTTCGCTTTTGGAGAGACAATTTTGGTTACGTTATGGCTATTTTAGTTTGACAACATCAATGTTTTTATGTTAATGTTGACTGTTGGTGTGGGTGAAGGTTAATTTTTCAAGGAGGCAGTATATAACGTGGCGTTTGGGGTTAAATTCAGTATGATTTCACGTGTAGAAGGAAAATGCGGCTGTTTGGTTCAACCAGGTCTATAATCTGTCAGTTGTTGAAAGTCGGAAAATTAAGATAGAAATCTGTGTTAATTTTGAAAATTTCCTGTAGGATGAAAGCAGATTGGTTCTTCCAAAGTTTATGCAAGTTGGACATTGAAGGTTTTTCCCCGTTTTGTGACATTTACCATGCACACAGGCTGTTATTAGAAGACGTGGATATTTCTGCCAGCAAAAGATTTTTTTCGGGACTTTCATCACCTGTATTTTGAAACCTTGGAAAAAGCCATCATCTCCCCCGATTTTTTGCGAAGTTAGCGTTTTAGCAGGCGTTGTATATATAGGAAACGCTGTTCTTCGAATTTATTCACTGTTAAGTCGTCTCTTTTTGCTTCGCTGATAATTCCTAGGCCAGTGAGTCACGGTCCGCACGGTATTATGCTTTAAGGCAGAGAATTTTGTTCTTAGTTTCTTAAAAGTGCATCATATTTCTCTAATGGCATCTTCTCAAAGCAAAAAAAAAATTGTATGAAAAAAGACACTCTTGACTCTTTCTCGAATGTATGTTTTAGGTTTGCCGCTGCCACAGACTTTTTTTAAAGTGGTAATTGAAAGTTCATATTTACAGAGTCTTGGTTTATGCTTGCAAATGAGAAATCAGGTGCGTGAAGGTCGATGAATTTCCTTTTGAAAGAAAGCGTAGAGTGTAGTTTACTATTATTATTTCTAAATATATAATATTATTCATAATTGAGAAATGTGTTTTCTCAATTTCTCAACAGTAGCTGATTTAGGTTGTCTGTGTAGGCCGTCCATTACATACAAAAGTCTGTAGCTTTAATTGCTTCATTTTATTGAGTGCTAAAAAGTCATAACTCGTATGTGCCATTACTTTTGACCAAGGCGAACTGTCTGCATCACAAATGATGTTTGGTTTACTAAAATTAACTTTGGTTTGTGTAAATAATAACGTCGAATCCAACCTTTTTTAGAATCTCTTTCTGGGTGAAGTAAAGTAAACATAATAATAATTTCCAATGTCGTCTATCATCTCATATATCGTAGTCTTGCTAAAATGAGTGACCGTTAAGTTAATGCAGTCGCCAATTTCTTTTTATTAAATATTGCATGACATTAAAAAAAATTTGGTTAGTGAGCAGGCAAGTGACGTGTGGATGGTTTGAAATTTATATATTAAGATTTCTGTACAGTTCTTCCTCATGTTAATTTTTTTTATCGTATCAAAAACTTGGAAATACCAAGGGCATATTTACTTACTGGAATGACCGCAGCCGGATGGTGAAATATGGGAGTGTAGTAAAATGCATCGAATAATTTGTAGCTGAAAATATTTATTATGTAATGTCCGTTACAAACGGTATTAAAAAAAGTCTAGTAGCACAACAAATTTACTGAACATATATATTGAAATATCAAATGTCTTTTCCTGTTGGAGATATGTAATTTCAGGAATTTTAAAGAAGATATGACGAGTCTTATACATATTCGTTTTTTTTTTTTTTGGAGGAAGCAAGGACATGGTTTTTGAAGTTGATAATTTATATTATATATGTAGGCATACACTTTTTTTAATCGAGTCCAGGGTGCGTTAATAATATTTCCAGGAAGGAGAAGCAACAAGTCGGAGGGTGCAAAGGGTTATGTACATGCAATAAGGAAAAACTGATGGCACGGTTCACTGTAAAAAAAAAAACCGCGGTCTACATTAAGTAGTGCCATGTGGAGTCGTAAATAATTCATGAATTCGAGGGCTCTCCTACTTATTATACAGCCAAATATCTTTACACACACAAAATTCTTATTAGTTGTATGTTTCCCTTTCAATACATATATGCCTTTTAATTCGCCAGTGAAATTATTTAATCTGGACTAATTTTGCTCCCTTATAAAAATATTAACATGGTCCACTCTATAAAAAAAAATCGTTCAACCTGAAGGATCTTACTAGCATGAAGGGAATTTGTTCCTAAAATATTCTTTGACAATTCGCTTATGTAATTTTTGTTTTTTTTTTTTTGTTTCTCTATACTGTGCAACAGCATTTTAACGAGGATGTTTACACGAATAACTTTGTACATTTTTTAAACGTATATACATTTAGTGCTTGCGTCCATTTACGGTGTCGACGTATTCTTTTGGGTTTTTACTCTTGTGCATGTGTACTTCCCTCCATGCATGGAAGCAGTTGCATACGGGAAGTGTAGGGAGTTTTATAAATGAAGCATTATTATTGTAATCTCTTGATATTATTTGTGAAGCAAAAGTTTTTGAGCATCCAAAAAATGAAATAATTATTATGTATCAGCACGTTGGGTTTGGCTTCATGCCTTTGTCCTTCAGAATTACTTCTTCTTCGTCATACATATATCGGATAGCCGAACTCTTAACTGGTAGATTTCATAACCACTGTCGCAGTAGGTTGGTTGCCTTTCTTAAATGTTTTTATTATTATTATTATTATTTTAAGGAATGCAAAATAGAATACCATGCAATACATGTATGGCAAGAAAGACTGTAAGAGAGAGAGGTGGCTCCTTGAATTAATGGTCATTCATTTTGATGTATACTTAATTAAATCAAAAAATTACACTCATTCCTATACCCCAGAACGTCTCGTTTCTTAGCCGTGGTGAGTCAGTCCTGTTTTCGGTCTTTGCGCACGTTGTCGTAAAAATTATTAGTCTAACATTTCTTTGAAGGTGTGAATTATCTCCAAAGGAGTCTCATGTTACAGTTATAGGAGGGGGAAATCATACTTTTTTTTAGTGCCATTGGAAAAATTAAGGGTATGGGTTAAAATACTTTTGAAAGCGATGGTAACCCAAGAAGAGTCAGTAAAGGGTATATAAAATAGTAGAAAAAAAAACAAAACTAAGAAAAAAATGTACACACGCCTGTAGTCCACCAAAAGGGTATGCAAGCATTAATTTTTTTTTCTCTTTCATTCAACCCTTTCCTTTGCAATAAAAGTATACATACGTATTACATATAATATAGGATTCAGCAAACTGATACAGAAAAAAATTACATACAATAAAAAGTGTTGTTATGATTCCTCAGTAATAAATTTTATTCAAGTTTCTTTTGAAGCATCCAAGTGTACCCCTAAAGGGTTAAAAAATTCACTGCGCTTGCCACTTTACGAAATGAAAAAAAAAGTATTTGCCTGACTGAAGTTTTTTTTTTTTTTTTTGAAGACAAGCCACCTACACAGTACACACAACGGCTTTTGCCAGCATCAAACTATGTAATATGCTGTAGCTTACTGTTAACCAGAGATTGTTATTTAAAAGTTTTTTTATACCATTATATGCAGCTTGTACTAACAGTAGCCAGTCAGTTGTCGTGAGCATTAAAAATGATTAAAACCAGTTTAGTCATGGAGTTTAAACTTTCCTATGTGAGTCTCTCCCCCATCAAAGTGCTCTGGTTTATGAAAGAGAGAGATGGAAAGAAGAGTTGTCAACTTTTTAACGAAAGGGAGTAAACGGGATGAAGGTTTTTCTATACTTGACTTCCTCTTTCTCCCCCTTTTCGTCTGTAAATAAATTACATTTGTAATGTATGGGAGATTTTATGAGAAAAACAGCTTAAAACAACTTGACGTAGCTTCACTCCTCCTCGTACAGTCTTTTCACCTTCAATTTTTAAAGCACCTCACACCGTGTCTGTTTGCATATGACACAGGAATCTTTGTATAATCTTGTTTCTTGCAAATACTAAAAAAAAAAGAAGACTATGAAGGCTGTAACTAGTAATGGGAATACTTTTTTTTTTGCGGGGAAAAAGGGGGTAATGTAATGGGAATCCTTTTTTTCTTGAATGCTTCCAATGTTTTCACATGCACAAGATCTGTTACAAGAAATGTCTGTGAGAGGAAGGTATTTAAAGATAGTTTACTTTGGGAGAGAACTTAAAAGTTATTCATAATTTGTGGAGCAATCAATGTCTGGGATGCTCATATAGTCATAATACTCATTATGGTGCACACGCTCACATTTCAAGTAGATGGTGATTAGATAAATGGTTATTTTTGAAGGGAGGAAGAGAGAAAAAAAAAGATTAGAACACATGTAATATGGGTGTTTCAAACAAAGTGTGGATGCTACTGGTTTTGCATCCCAATCACCCTCCCCCGCAGGATTGTTTTTACGCCTTCTAATAACGCTATACCTGTTGCAGTCCTCTGTAAATATGACTTGGTTCAAATTATGACTGAACTCCTACACCATTTTTTTCTGGAATAATTACGCGCGCAAGGAGCTTTTATCAGTCACTTTTGCAGTGAACTTTTTGAGTATCTTTAGCTCATTAAGTTCGACTCTCATTTTGAAGACAACGTCCGTTCTTGTGAGGTTCATGTGATTTTAACAAGTAGGATATTGCGTGCAAGGAAGCGGAAATGACAGGCCCTTCTTTCCCTAATCGTTATATATCGTGGAGTAAATAGTAATGATCTAATGGTTCTGCTGATTTTTTGTGTCTGAATTTGTCTTTGTTTTTGAAGGTTGAACAATATTTGTATTAAAAGAGTTTTTGTATGCCAGCCTTCCGTGACATTTGGTGTGATTTGGTGGACGTGGTGAAGGAAAGTAGCAAAATTTTTTAACAGTGCGTTTTGTTTTCTTTTTTTTCTTTCTTATTTGTACAGGGTGACTACCGCCGACGGTACATCTGGAAAGATACAACGCAATGGAAGACAAAAATGCTCGTTACATCGTCACTGTTTATGTTGGCTCGTTGTCGGAGGATTATGAAGCGTTGTCGGTTGAGGCAAGTAAGCACACGACGGCCGAAGAGATAGTATCCTGCATTGTACAAAAATTGGGCTTCCCGAATTCCCATGAATTTGAGTTGGCCGAAGTAATTGGGAACTCCTTTGGTCAAGAGTGTAAAGAGCGGCGAATAAGTTCCTATGAATCACCTGTTGCGCTCAAATTATTATGGCCAAAAACATCGGACTCGTCGGAAGAATGTGTCAACTCCAAATCATCTTGGGGGCAATCCCAGGACCCACCAAGTCCTGGGCCGGATTGTTACCGTTTCTGTCTCCGGGAGAAGCTCACCGACACCTTATGGAACGAAAGTTTCGTGAAGGATACACAATTTATCCGAGATTATTTCTACCGATTCCATTTCCAGCCCAAGGACAAAGAATACCCCGACCTGTGTCAGCTCCCTGATTTAAATGAATCAACGTTGCTGGAAAGCCTTAAATCTAGATTTAATGCTGGTCACATATACACATATGTAGGTTCTATTTTGATAGCAGTGAACCCCTTTAAATTTTATCCTATTTATAATCCTAAATATGTAAAACTGTATCAAAATCGAAGGAGGGAGGAGTTGCCTCCCCATATTTTTGCCATAGCTGACTCAGCATACCATACTATGCTCAAAGAGAAAAAAAACCAGTGTATTGTGATAAGTGGTGAGAGTGGAAGTGGTAAAACGGAAAGCACTAACTTTCTTCTTCATCATTTGACTGCACTCAGCCAGAAAGGTACTCATGGAAGCGGAGTGGAACAAACTATTCTCAGTGCTGGGCCTGTTCTTGAAGTAAGCCCTTTGGAAGAAAAAAAATTTTTTCAGCTGAATCGCATCAAATATCATGATTATCAATGAAAAAAAGGAAAATCACTATGCAATTTATATTACCTTCATCACACCTTTTAACTCACTTGCTTTCTTCCCCAATTTCTCTCCTCAGTATCATTTTCCCTTCCTTATCGTAACCCTGCGCATCAAATCTCCAAAATATCCGCTTTATACACGAATTGTAAAAGCAAAGAGACTGTTTTTTTTTTTTTTTGCAAATGTTTCAATATCTGGAAGTGTGATCTTGTTATTAGAATCTTTAAAATTGTTGGATATTTCAAAGTTTATTATTTTTGGCACATTTTATTGCGTTGTCAGGAAGCTTCTGTGTTCTGTGTGCCGTTCTCCTTTCAGCTGTATTTTGCAGGGTTCCTTTTTTTAAACACATTTAAACACATGAGTGCTTCTGGCGCGCAATCCATGGATTGCACATAGACATACCTGGTATACCTACAAATATCGAGTCGCAGAGGTATTTATATTTACGAAGGGACGAGGACATATTTAATCATAGGCACTTCCTTTGACTTTAATACCGGGTCGTTTTAATTCTTTTAAAGTTACGATCGTTATAAAAATCAAGTATAATATTTCAAATCAAAGAACTCTATATTGCCTGCCGCTCTTTCCATGCCTGAATAAATCTTGATTTGGATCACTACCAAAAAACCTTTAACATCTTTGTCAATTAACACTTGCTGGAACTGGGCCGTCTCATCCTTTTTTTCTCAAACGGTTCAGCTTGACATGCTATTTCAAGTATAACCAAACTGTAATGAATGTCTGTTTCAGGCTTTCGGCAACGCCAAAACTGCTCATAATAATAACTCAAGTCGTTTTGGAAAATTTATCCAAGTGAACTACCGGGAGAATGGAATGGTGCATGGGTAAGACGTGATTACTATTATTATCATTATTTCGTAAATCAGAAAATTATTATGGATAGCAAGTTCTCATCTATGCGTTTTTCAACTCTTCACTATATTTACACTGTCTCACGTCCTGCAAATTTGTATGCAATTTCAGAGTACTAGCTCTGTTTCTTACCGGTGGCTTTGCAACCACTTTAATATTTTTATTACGAGACAGTCATAAATATTTGGTTTAATTACATCATAATTTTGAGCATTTTCTAAATAATGATCTTCATTTTTATGTGCCAAAGGGGTATACCAGTTCCGTTGTAAACCTTTTATATTAAACTAGGTAGCCTGTAAACTATCTCCGACTTTTCCTCTCGCCCATCGGAAGGCACAATATATTACAGAGGTGAAAAGGGTTTTCGGAATTCTCAACTGCGGTTTTTAGAAGAGGAGTTTTTAGTGCTTTGTTTTTCTCGCCTACGTAAACAAATGTGGAGTTGATATTGTAGGTTGATACGAAGTGCAAGTAAAATTACAATTTCAACTATTTGGATGAAGATACGTTTGTATATATGTATCTATGGGTAGGTAGCTAAGATTGTACGAAACAATTGCTTGCGTGACTGCTTCAAAAGTATTTGGAAAGTTTCCAGTTCAATTTACCGTCCATACGATTGAAAGTCACAGAGTTCCTTTCCATCTTTCCTCTGAGGCTTAAAAGTTTTGAGTTACGCTAAAGATTTTATATTAAACGTTTTTTTGACTTTTCTATTTTTAGGTTACAAAAGATAGGAATTTAAATGTGTCCCATCAAAGTTAAATTTGTTTTGAAAGATTGTCTCTGCCCTACTACTTGTGAGTTTGTTTGGAAACAAGGACACCATGTTGAATGTTTACAGGCTCTTGCGGCGTACACGAGATTTGCTGTCATTGATACTCGTGTTGTTTCTCTTTGAGCATAAAAAAATGATTCATGGTTTTATTCCGGCAGTCCTTTTTCATGTATGCAATTTTAATGACTTCTTTGCAGATCAATAGTCCAAAAATTTTTACTGGAAAAATCAAGAATATGTTGCCAAGCTCCTAATGAGCGGAATTACCATGTTTTCTATTATTTACTGGCTGGAGCTACTGACGCCGAGAGGGAACATTTTAATCTTCTTCCTCCTCATGGCTACCATTACCTAAATCAGGTGAGGAGACCGGCAGAGATCCTACAAAAATTTTACACCCGAAACCTTTTTTTCCTTCCAAGGGTTATGCTAACAATATGTAAAAATAATTTGTTACTTATTCTGACTACGATTTTTTAGAGTGGATGCTACACACTGGACGGGGTTGATGAGAGCTACGAATTTTCACGATTAAAACAATCTATGGAACTGGTTGGTTTTGGTACCGACAAGCAACAGAAGTTATTCAATGTATTATCGGCTGTACTTCTGCTAGGTAATGCAAAGCATACTTTTTCATGTACAATTTGCTGAAGAAAACGAAAATGGTTTCTGTAATTTAAAACATTCGTAATTTAGTGCGTGTTGCCCTCTATTCATGAATTTTTGTTTTGCAGGCAATGTAAAATTCTTGCCTAAAAAATCCTCTTACCGGGATGAGTCTGTACTGGTAAAAAATCCTGAAGTAGTTTCTCAAATATCATCTTTGCTTCGGGTGACACAAGGAACTTTACTTGCGTCATTGACATCAAAGAGAGCTCGTGCGTCCGGAGAAATGCTTGTCATCAACTATCGAATGGCGGAGGTAATAATAACAATATTTTGTTTCACAAGACATTTATTGAAGTATTTGCATTGATGCAGCTGCTTCATGAACTGGTTGGGCAAGTATCTTATTACTACTGGTAATTTAAATTAAATAATTATAGGCCCGAAGCTTTTTCATTCTTTCTTGGAAATTCGATTCTTCTTCCTTTGCCATAGTTTAATTTTTTTTGAGGATACTGGTAGCATTCTTACTATTTGTCTTGAAGCGTGTTAGTTTTCTTTATTTGTAGGGTTCAGATGAATTCCTATTACCTATGCTTATTACTTATACTTGCCTGTATGTATGCTCTTTATGTTGGTGACATTAATGAAATGAAAGGAAGGTAAGCAGAAATATCGAAAAATAGATTTTTATCCGAAAGAGTTATGTTATTGTTACTTCTTTGAATGCACTGTGTATTTTATGGTATTCTATGTTAGTTGCGTTAAAGTTTTAAATTTTGGCCTGTTAAACGACTTTTTTCTAATTCGGTGCTGATCGCCTTTTCAGGTCTTATTTTTTCGAAGTTGTTTTGTATTGTTTTTCCTAAGTCGCACCGTAATTATGAAAACTGGAATTAATGCAAAATCGGAAACAATATTATTAAATTTGTTTTCGATAACATGTCTTATGTAAGCTACTACAATCTTCTGTAACATTCTACTTTGTAGCCTGCTTAGTAATGACAGCTGGAGGAAATAAGGTAAAGTTATAATCCTATAGATGGTGGGTAGATAATAGATAATAGATACCCTGCTGTGTGGATGAAAGTGCTACAAGGCATATGGCTATATTGAAATTTGTTCGTATAATTTGTTAACGAAATTATTTACGCGTCATTTAAATTCTGTGTATGATTGAAACTTTCTATTTATTTTAGGCAATCGCAGCCAGAGACGCCATGGCTAAATGCCTGTATGGATCGTTGTTTGACTGGATAGTGCTTCAATTGAATCACGCTCTTCTAAGCAAAAAAGGTTCTTCCGGAAACGACTCCAGGGGAAATTCTATAGGCGTGCTTGATATTTTTGGGTTTGAAGATTTTCAAAATTGCAACAGGTAGAATAATCAACTAATAGATTTTTATTTTATTTTGAAGAGCTTAGAATCCTCTCCGAGAGATAAAATTAAATTACTAACATCTTTGTTACAGTTTTGAACAATATTGCATTAACTATGCGAACGAACACTTACAACACTACTTCAATCAGCATGTTTTCAAGTACGAACAGGAAGAATACAAGAAGGAAGGAATTCGGTGGACAAACATCGAATTCTTAGACAACTCGCCTTGCCTCAGCCTTATTGAAGCCAAACCCAATGGCTTAATTTGCATATTGGATGACCAGTGCAAGTAGGGCTTCCGAAAATATTCATTATGCAGTCACTTTAAATTCATTATGATATGTCAAATCCGTAATGCTTGTTATTTGTTCAGTTTTCCCGGTGCAACCAATGAAACGTTATTACAAAAATTCAACTCAGTCCACAAGGAGCATCGATTCTACGAGGTCCCGCAGAAGAGAGAAGCAGCTTTCGTGATATGCCATTACGCTGGCAAAGTCAAGTATCAAGTAAGTGAATTAAAAGTAGCATCCTGAATTAACTGTATAATACTCTGTCTGTTTACGCATGTATGTAGACGATGTATGCACTGGAGTTTTAAAATGAAATCAATTTTGAAAGTTTTGGAACTTTGATACATTTTTTTCAGGTGATTGAATTCCGCGAGAAAAATATGGATCTCATGCGTCATGATATTGTCAGCGTTTTAAAAAACAGTAGTTGTGCGTTTGTTCGTGAGCTTGTTGGCATTGATCCGGTTGCTGTCTTTCGTTGGGCAATACTCAGAGCTTTTTTCCGAGCATATTATGCATTTGTAGATGCTGGTCGTAGACATCGTGGAGATAAAGGTAAGTAATTCATCACGAGACATGTTATGTTGGGAAGCATTTAACATTTTTAATGATGTACTGTCCTGTCATATGTTTTGTTACTGACTTTCATTATTGGCAATATTTTATAGAGAACCGTACCTTTAAATCTAACCAAGTATGTTCAAGCCCTGGTCAGCGTCGGTCTTCAGTCAGTAGGGATTATATAGTCAAGTAAGACAATTTAGTTTTCTAGTAGTACAACTCAGTCATGTCGTTTAATAATTGAAATTTGATTTTAATTTGTGCAACATAAATTTCAGAAAAACTCGTTCTTTCCGCTCGCAAACGTCCATGACCCGTGGTTTGAAAACTCTTCGGAGTGTAAAATCTTTAGCCAGTCATTTAGCTGCAATAGGAGTTTCTAATAAACATTACAATCCAAGAAAACATCCGATTTCTGTATCTCAGCAATTCCAACAATCGCTCCATTCTCTAATGGTTACTTTGAATCAAGCCAATCCATTTTTTATTCGCTGCATTAAATCGAATTCTGAAAAGGTAGAGTTGTTTGTGTTTGTTTTACAAACATATAAGTTTTGTATGCAGTATGTATAATGGGGAGTAAAATGGGGAAAATTGATCATGTGTTTAACTAGATACCCAATGTTTTCGATGACGCAATCGTGCAAAGACAACTGCGATACACGGGGATGTTAGAGACTGTGAGAATTCGCCAAGCAGGATACAATGTTCGTCTTAATTTTGATGAATTCATTCACCTGTACAGAATACTGTTACCGAAAGGTTTAAAAAGGTAGCATGATGTTTTTGTTTATCTTTTCGTTTCCGTAATATACCTACATACCTAACCCACATATGTTGAGGTAGTTACAATAACGTTTATTTTTATATCATTATTAGTGAACGGGAAGATGTTCAGGCACTGCTGTCGTCTCTGAGTCTGAATCCTAGCAATTACCAGCTCGGGGAACATAAAGTCTTTTTGCGGGAGTCAGAAAAAATTAAATTAGATTATTTTCTTCATCAACAAATTTTAAGTAGTATAACATGCATTCAGCGATGGTATCGCAGCATCCTGGAGCGACGACATTTTCTGCATGTTCAGCATGCTGTGGTCACTATACAAGTTAGTCATTTCATCGTATAATTGCTTCAGAACCGTGTATAATTGCCTGTTTTGGCCTGAAGGTTTGAATTAATGAATATTTATTGGTTTTATTTACAGTCATACGTGCGCATGTTTCTTGCTCAAAAATATGTGACAAATTTACGAATGATGCATTTAGCAGCAACGTACATCCAAAAAATGTGGCGTGGCCACAGAGTCAGAACGTGGTACCAAAACCTCCGGAAGACATGTGTTCACTTTCAAGCGCGAATACGGGGCAATATAATAAGACAGCAAGTTGCAGGTCTACTTGAGCAGCGTCGACTCTCTAAAGAAAAGGAAAAAGAGGTATTTGAGGCAAGAAAAATTAATGAAGTTAATGCAGTTGACGGCAAGAAAATAATGATGTTTTCTGTGTAAATATTACACATGCATTGATTATATTCCCGTTACAGGATTTGGAGATTTCAATAAAACTCGAAAGGGAACACCAGGAATTTCTCAACGAACATATTTCACGACCGATACGATCCCACACAAAGAGAAATTCTAATGGTAGCACTGAAGATGTTGATGGGAGTACATTTGTTAATGCCAGAATTTCTCGTGATCTACAAAGGTCTGTGTAGTATTTGGTCACAAAACTTGTAGTATTTTTTACCTTTACTATAAAACTTCTTTGCTAGCATTAATAACATTAATGTTTAATCTTACTTATTGAATATGTTAGGGACGTGTCCAACATGGTGCCGAAGCCGTCAGGAAAAGAGTTCGAATATGACCTACAAATGCCTGAGGATTTGGAATCCTCTGTATTCGAAGAAGCAGATGACAACGCGAATTTATTCGGTAAGTCGGATTTACTAGCAGCAAGTAATTTAGAAGCTGTATAAACCGGTACCAGTTCGTAACATTTAATTAATTACAGTTAGGAAAGCGTAATGCGGTAAAATCAATTTTAATTTTTGTGTTGATATAGAACTTGGTGCTAATTGTAAGAAAGACAAAATTCCTCCAACGAAAAGTAGTTCCAGCAAAAATCCATTCCATCGAGCAAAGAAACACATAAAGACCATAATGATCAGTAAGTTAAACATTTCTTTTGGTCATGTAGGAGTGAGTTGGCGTTGATTGATGCAGTACGGTGTATTCTGATATTTAATTAATAGGTGGGAGCGCTGCCAAAACGAAACTGGAAAAACATGAAGCAACGTTATTAGAAAGCTGTAGTGAGGGTGAAGACAATGAGAATGTATTTCTGGGATCAACTAAACCCCGACTTCAGCGCAAGGAGGAAACAAAACTCCGGTCAAAACCGGGAAGATCAAAGTCACCTTCTCAACCAGATATTAATTCTAGCAACTCATTGAAACCTGGCTTGCAACTACGTCAAACTCGATCCTTGCAAACGATGGCTGACGTTAAAGCGGCAAAGCAAGCAGAATTATCTATAAATTCTAGTTCAACTGTTGGACGAAGTCATGCTTTCTCAAGTCCGGGGGATGCTATGAAAAGCGGGAATCAATCTCACGTACATGACCAAAGTTATCACTCCAGTTTGGCCAGGTCAAAATTAAGTGATAGAAAGTTTCAGGTGTACGAAGGGACAAGTTTACCAAATAACGGTTTTGAAACCCAGCGTTTTAGTCGAACTATACGAAGAGAAAGTGATGGGATCGTGAACTTAAACTCGTTAGATTATAGACGCGCAAGTCGTGAAAGTGCACAGAGTTATACGGGAAGTCCTAGTGCTTCAAGTCAAGATAGTATATATTTTCACTCCAGTAGCAATGTAGCAAGAAATGGACCTACTACTCCGGTGCCTGATTTACCTGAGAAAAGTGGAACTCATCGTCTCTCTATCTCTGCAAGGTAATGTGAAACCTCTCAAACCTCTGTTCGGTGATATATTAATACTATAAAATCATGGGTTTGTTTTCTTAACGATAAAGTATTTATTAATCTTCTTTAACTTGTTACAATAGTGAATACTCAATTCCTGAAATTTCCGTACTTGGCACAACATCTCAGAAAACCCGTAGGTCACAGAAAACTGAGGCAGATCACGTCCCAGCTTTGGAGGTTACACCAGGGCGGGAAAACGTTAGACGTACCAGATCTGTTTCTGATTCCAGGGGAAGTAATGGCAGTATTGGCCAAGAATTCAGTGTAGACGAGCCATCTCGGAACCAAACTACTATCGGAATTGTGCCAGCTGAAAATGAGCATTATGGCTCTGGAAAATCCAAAAAGCATGGTTACCACGTTCTGGAAAAAAGTCCCAAATTTCATCGTGGTGACAGTTGTGGTGCTTGCAAGAAGAATATGCACGCCGTGTTTTCTCCTGGATATAAATGTGTCGAGTGTCGTCTTTACTTCCATGACAAGTGTATTCAGAGTGGGGCTATCATGAACCAATTGTGTGAACATCAGAATCGAAATTTTTTCAAACTTAGCACAAGTAAAACCGAACCAATTGGGCGCAGATTAAAAAGAAAACAAAGCAAATCTCAGACTGAGTTGTCAAAGCCAAAGTTTAGTCTGACTGGAACTTCGGAGTTTACAGATGCTGCTGAACAAATAATATCTGACTGGAGAGAGCTTCAAAAAATGCAAGAGTTTATTTCCGCAAAGGTACGTAGTGATTCTAATTTTGTTTTTATCGTAGATTGTGGTTTTTGAACACTTACATTGTTACATTGAATTATAAATATGTTTTAATCAATGCAGCATGAATTAAGTACGTAGAAATTTGCTTAAAAATTGGTGAGAATAAATTGGTATTTATGCATGTGTTTCAGATATACCAAGTGTCTGACAAGAAAGAAGGAGAAAAGTCAAGTATGGTGGATAAAGTATTTGAACAAGCGTTGAAAGAGTTTAAAGAAAGTTTAGTTTCGTCCTCCAGTGTGGCAAGTAAACAAGGTGGTTTAATGCAGTTAAGTATTACGTACAAGGATCTAATTTCTTACTTTGCGAATATCATGGAAAGTGTGTGTAAGCAAGAAGGAATTGGTAGTGACTTCCCTACTACGATGGGAGTAAATGCCCTGCGTGGTTTTCTCAACGAGTTTATGAATGATCATCGCATAGAAGAGAAACTTAAGGTTGCGAAAAACCGAAAGAAGGTGAAGCGAAACAAACGTCAAAAGGTTGAGGAAGCCATTAGTTATTTAGGACATTCTTTCGTGGCCATGGTGGTCTACATTCCTACCGCCTGTGAAATTTGTTCATCATTCATCATGTGGCCAATCGAGCGTGGAGTTGTTTGTCAAAGTATGCATTTATCTTATTTCTTTTGTAGTTCTTGCCATAAAATTACAAAATGTTCTGTAAGTCTTTCAAAAGCCTGTGATTACTTTAAACCTTGTTATACGCTTTCTTTGCAGAGTGTAAGCTGGCGTGTCACAAGAAATGTCATCCAAAACTTGTGATTGAATGCAATGAGGGTCGTATTCGAGGAACGGCTGTTTCCACTGAAAGTGGTGTATTCGGGGTTCCGTTACATTCTCTTGTGCCAGAAAGCGGAACGGTTCCTTTAATTGTTGAACAATTAATAACAGTCATTGAATTTTATGGTCTACGGCAAGAAGGTCTTTATCGAAAGTCAGGTAAGGAAAAGAAATATAATTCACTATTTTGCAATCCAACTTTTTGGGTTGTGATGATGGAAATAGCAAATCGAAAAATATATTTTGCTTTCGAAAGTCAAAGTGTAAACGTAAACATTTTTTGTTTTTCAGGTGTTAGTTCCAGTATTAGAGATTTGAAAAATGATATAAAAGAGGGGAAAAAGATTGACTGGGAGTCATACTCACCACACGTTTTTACTTCAGTGTTGAAGTCCTTTTTTCGAGAATTGCCGGAACCATTGCTTACGTTTGAATTGTACGACGAACTCCTCCGAGCCGCTGATTTATCTCAATTGGAAGATCGGATCCATACCATATTCGCAATTTTAAAGAAGCTTCCTAAGTCCAACTATGATCTCATGGAGCGGCTGGTTTACCATCTTGTTCGGTATTACATTACCCCAAATTATATACCTATGTTACCTAGCGGAAAGAAGACATTCGAACGCTTATGGATTGTTACTATTATTTATTTCAGTGTGGCCCTGTACGAGGACAAGAATCGAATGAACGCTAATTCACTTGCCATTGTTTTTGCTCCCTGTATTTTACGAACTAATAAATCTCGCCAGGCACAAGAGTCGTTGACCGACGTAAGCAGACAAACCCAGTGCATCGAGACAATTATTTCGGAACAATTGAAGAAAGTCAAGGCGACGTTGTCTGATATCGAAAATGTAGATTCAGCTGCTGTCTCTTTTTCAGTCCGGCTTAATTCCCTTAGAATTTCGAAGGTAATCTTTTCATCAAGTTTGCCCAGAATTTCGATTTGGCATTCGCAATAGTCATGTATCAACTGAAACAACCTGTTGATTATACTTGCAGCTTCCTTCGGAAAGAAAACCTGTAGCTCAATCGAGTAGCAGTGCGTCATACAAGAAATCTGTTACCGAGATGGTTCCCGAAATGGAGCCACATGCTGAAGTTATGAGCACGGAAGAGGAGGAAGAGTATTTGCAGAGGCACTTACTGCATTTGAAGAACGTAAGGATAAAATCTTTGCAATTAAACTCTTGGATTTTTATGTTGTTTGGATACTTGCTCACATGCTTTGAGATTGCCTTGTGTTTTCAGGAGAAAGCTAAGCTGACTCATGTATTACCATCATTATCGAGAACTCCTTCGGATGATGAAATGCTATCTACAGACCCCGAAGTTGAGAGTTCAGCCGGTAGTGTGGATGATTTACATCGTGATGGCACTGTATCATCTCCTTGTCATGGTCGGACCGGGAAACCGGAATCTTCTATGTTTTCTCCTTGTCAGGAATGCCTTTCTCAGAATATTCGTCGTACGTCTTCTACGCTTTTCCACAATTTTTTTTTTTTTAATTTTACTTCTAATTTTTTTTTTTAAATTCTATATTATGTATAATTATTGATTGTTACCGTGCACCTATTTTACTGTTACCTATACCTACTATTTATTTCAGCACCTGCTGTACTTCCTCACAATGTCATAAAGACCAAAAATAGAGGACCTGTCAGAAAACCACCATCTCGTTTTGTACGTAACCAGTTTCATCCAATTAATTTTGGTGAGGATGAAGCAGAAGATACCTTTGATGTTGAAAGTGACCCTGACGACACTCGAGAACAATCCAACGATGAAGACGAAGGGCCAATTATGGTGTGATAAGAAACGTGCTTGCGTTAGCTTGGCATTTATTGTATCAGAAAGACTTCACCTTAGTTATATCCTTTTGATAAAATTTTTCAGCCTAGCTTATTGTCCTAATTTTACAAGAATAATTACTGAAAAGAATATTGCATTAGTATTTGCGTTTTTCGTGACAAGATACTTGTCGTCAGTCCCTAACTCTAGTGGCACTGCCTCGCTGGTGGTGAGGTCGATGGAGTTAAATCGAAAACACAAGCTGTTCAATTATAGATATTTTAATTTCCTACGTAAACAATACTATATAGATTTTGAGTTTTTGTTGTTTTGATTTGTATTATCAATTATTATTGTTTTCAACGAGCTCCTTGGCTTACTGTTGCATTTCTATTGCGTTTTAACTGTTTTTTTAGAAAGTAGTGAAGTTACTTAGTCATTACTTATACAACATACATACAACTTTGATACTTATGATGACAGCCGTCATTGCCCACTCTCAACGAACAAACTTGTCGAAATGCTTACATTTAATTAAAAGTCTGTACTTTATACATGTTTTTGTGTGTTGATTTATTAGTACCCCATTGTTTGTCAGTAAACGTTAATAATTGTTTGTAAATTCATGTTGAGTTTTTTTTTCTTTTTAACTCTGTAAACCTTCATTTTAACAATCTTTTAGATGATGGCTTTAATTGTTTAGTTTATACCGGAAAGTAAGTTAACTTCCGCAGCCAAAGCATACTCACATTTACATACTTAATGTAATAAATGCTAATTACACCAGAAAAGTAGTAATTAATGTAATTATGATTGTTATTAGTGGATACAAAGTCTGCATTTGATGGATCCTATACAATCCTTTCTACCCTCTATTATTATAAATAATATAATATTAGGTTCCACAGAATTGTTGAGATGTGCTGCAGCACATCCGTTGTATTAGTTATTATCTCCCTTATGTTTGTACTCTATAGTGTGTAAAAGAATAATCAACTTGTACGTATATAACATACAATTTTTGTTACTAAAAACAACGAAACTCAAATGTCACAATCGCACTGTCCTACAAAAAAAAAACGTTATTCTTTACAAGATTGTTTACTTTTTATTGTTAATAATAAATCCTCTTGAATACATATTTTGATAAACATACGCATTCTATCTATTGAAATGATTTTTCATTCTTGTGGTTGTCCGTGATTGGGATGTAAATCCTTAACCCTTTGACGTGTTCGTAGGGTCAATCTCCGTCTTCTTCTGTCACCCTAAATGGCTTGCAAAACAAATGAAGGTAAACAAATACATTCTTCTCTTTCGCCTCCATTTCTTTTCAGTTCAAGATCATTGAAGCCTGCAAAGATCTGCATTGCGTCAGGTAAAAAAAAAAAGGCTTCCCCAATTACTATTGGTAAAAAAAACATTTTTGCATCAAACGCACTACGAGGAAGTAAAATATGCATATAAATATTAGCCACTTTTTGCACTTGCAGCAAAAGCAGAAGTTAATTCGCAGTAAAAGATCAAGCAAAAAAAACAGGACGTCATGGCCTCCAACAAATCATTTAACCATTCTTGTGCTCCTCGCCAACCACAAGTTTATATTTTAGTTTGATCCTATTTATCTTCTTGCTCGTTAAAGCATTTCACTCCAAAGGAGCTTCTAGGTGTTGCTTTTTTGCCTCACTAATTATAATTATGTATACATACATACATTGAATACACGCAAAACTGGCTTCATGAAGACATCAGTATCCCAACCAGTAATTGCGGTTGCAAGGACGCTCAAGTCACCAAAATAAAATAATTATTATTACATTTCCTTGTTTCCCCCCGACCTTGAACATTTTATTCCTCTCACAACTTTTTTTTTCTGATCTTCCTTTTTGCATTGGACGAGGGAAAATCGTGAGTCAATAATTTCTTAAGAGCTGCTTTAATAATAAACAAGAAACAAGAATGATTTTGCTAGTATTTTTTTAAAAAATTTTTCTTCCGCTTTACATGCTTTAATCATATTAAACGCAATTTCAATTACACTGTAGCTTTCGTAAAGCTATTTGCACAGGAAAATCCCAAATGAACTTTACACCTGTATTATTCCTTCATCCATTTTCAAAAATTACTCCAGCCTATTTGAACAGCTTTAAATGGTGTTACGTAAACAAATTTTGACAGCGTTTGTTCTGCCAAAAGCATTTGCTATAGAGCAAATTTGCCAGTCTTTTGTTCCTCCATAAAACATTTGCTCATAATAAAAGCTTCCGGCAAAAAAGCCCCTTTATTTACCAACCCTTTTTCTTTTCTGGACAAATTACAATGGATAAAAAAAAATTGATTGTCCCCCACGTCCCCACCTTCTTCGGTAACAATAAAAGGGCAACAAACGGAAGTGGGTTGACTTGCTATAGACATTTTTCCTAAAAAAAAAAAAGGATGGGAAAAAAATGTAATAAAGGAACATGCACACATTCACTTTGTCCAGCCGTCACATGTTGAAGGAATGAGGTCATTTTCATGGAGCTCTAAATAGGTCGATGGAACCGATTCCATAACATGGCATAATCTTTTAGCGAATGTGTTTACCTTCTGGAAGAATAGCTTGCTTGGTTTTTTTTGGGGGGGTCACAAAAACACCTGAAAGTAAAGGATGACAGTTTGCTTTTCTCCAGGACTTTTTCTTAAGGAAATATACGTAGTTCAGGAAAAATGTGTTACAATGTTACAAAACATAAATATGACTGGAACACTTTCAAGTGTGCACAAATTTTGGATATAAAATGGCCCCAAATTAGGTCCTTGGTCAATTTCTTTTTTGATACACTTTTTTCGGTATAATCTTTGTGTTTCCATGTATTTTTTTTGATTATATGCAGTTTTTTTGATGTCAAGTTTTTTTTACCTACTTCCATAGAGATGCACTGCATTTGTAGAATATGTTCTGGACAAAATCAGACAAGAAATAACCTGCCAATCCGCCTTTTAGGGGACATTTTTTGACATTGATTACGCATATAAATACAGGGTCACTCCAAATCCTCGGGAATATACCAAGAAAAAAAGTTTGTGGTAAAGCATATTAAAATACATATTTTAATATCTAGTGCAAAAGGTTTCCTTTTCAGCCGTCCATAAATAATGACGAGATTTATGGCCGTTATCCTTGGGCAAAAGATGAGGAGTCACACGATTGTTTTGAAATAAATTTTCGTTTTTTGGTCCATTTTTTGAACAATCAGGCTCATTAAATAATCCACAACAGGACAAAACAATTATTAATAGGAATTAATACATATGAAATTTTAATTGCGGATTTAAGCCAAAAAAACAGTATTCAATATTCATGCAGATGTAGCGGAATTAATAAATATAAAATATACATCCCAAATCTATATACATGCTATATGTCTATAAAAGCTGAAGTCTTTACGAAATAGCAATTCACCTATATATGTATAATATACTTAATAAATAAATCTTGCAAAGAATCAGTTACGAAATAATTAAACAAAATTTGTTCGTAATATCGTAAAATTGAAAAACCTCTACAAAAAAAATAATAAAAGCGGACAAAATTCAAATGGATGACTCTCAACAATTTTTGCGTGGAAGATTTATTCCGCTTTGTTACTCTAATAAATCAGCAGATGACTTGAAGGTGACCATTAAAATATACATAAAAGTCACCTACGCCTACAAAGAATATTAAATCATATTCAGAAATAAACTGAATAAATATTTTTTGCAAAATCACCGGTAAATGGCCGGATTCATTGTGAAGATTGGTAGATAAGAACGCGGCCGCTCATTGGCGGAGAGAGCAACAGAATAAATCCCTTAAATGGGAGGCAAGTTAGCACTCACCATTCTCATCCCCAAAAACTTTTAAAAAATGTTTGCATTCCCTTTTAACCACCATTGTATCCCTTCTGAGTAGCGCAAACTGCTGATGCAGATAAAAAATTAAGCTATCATCAAAGCTATATACAACCGAGGACATCAATTACAGCTAGTGCAAGATCCGTCGTGATAACTGGAGCTGTAATTAACCTAGAAGGATGAAACCTGCGTGAGTGTAAAGAGTAGAGGCAGGTGCATCGGAGCATTGAAGAGTTTCCCCGAATTCGGGTACTGATCGAGACTCGGGTACTCTGAAAAACGTCTTTATTGTTCACCGCGTTTCCTGATAAATCAACATCATTCGTGAAGTTACCGATGGAGTGTAATACTGTACAGCCACAGTATTTCGTTTTCAGTTGTTGACAATCTTGAACATGGATCTTCTTCATATTTGCGTTTGACAGCAGCAACAACAGGTGGAACTTCACCAACTTTCAGGGATGCCTTGATGAAGCATAAGTCTTTGGACGTCAACCCGTCGACCGGATCCATCTAGAAAGAAAGTAAAATCAGTTCATACATGCACAAAATGTTGACACAGTAGCAAAGCTCGCACATTACATAATCTCAAATACAATCTTACATTTTTATAGTTTGCAACATGTGAAGCCAGACAATATATGCTTACGGCAATTTATTACATTTGCTACAACGGCATACAGTACACAATACAAGTAACTAAGAAAATGACATCACAAAGCCAAACTGTGCAGCGCCAAAACCAGTTGTAACGTTTTATTCAATGTTTTTAAGTTATGACGTATTGAAATCAATTCTGTACTTGGTTAGGGGAAATTCTGAATCAAAATCTTTTAATACTTCAAAACTAAATTGTGATTTGTAACTACAAAAAATGAAATGTGTTACTGTATAAGTGAGGTTTGGATACATGTGCATGTAATAAATGTAATTATATAATTACATGTGTCGATTAGTTTAAATTAAATACAGAAACATAATCAATAAAAGCTTCTACTACTACTACTAAGACTATGACATACATTAGCAATACAACTAATCGTGTACTTCACTGTCACTAAAACCTTACATTACAAAAAAACCAGAATACTGTAACAAACAACAGGCAAAAACAATTCGATTACATAGAATATGTGAAAAATACTTCCAAATTCTTTATTGCAGCTTGTACCACACAGTGGATACATGCGGTGGGGGATTAACACAAGTTTTGTAGCTACGATACATACAGTTGTAGATCCGCCACTGACAGTAATGCCTAAACGCAGTAATAAAATGCTTGTTTGAACACAACAGCGTACATGCTACTAGGTTGTACATACAAGATGAAAAGTTGGCAGCGAGAGGAACATTTTCCAGCTTGTCACCCTGGGTCCCAACTTCTGCAGCAACACATAATACAAAGAAAGTCAGTGGATCATATTCCGGTTGGGTGAAAATCTTATATGTACACATTTCTTTACAACCCACTACATGGCAATCAGCAGAAACATCTTCCCCATTAAAACGCGTAATTATTCCCCCCACCGAATTACTGGGAAACGTTGTAGTACACGCGGCAAAACGAGATTCTTCGTGGTCAGCGCAAGTTCGAACCTC
Organism: Disparrhopalites patrizii; assembly: GCA_034698585.1. Lineage (NCBI taxonomy): Eukaryota > Metazoa > Arthropoda > Collembola > Symphypleona > Sminthuridae > Disparrhopalites > Disparrhopalites patrizii. The sequence goes on from JAQGBT010000237.1 coordinate 39,245, forward strand.
ATGAACTACGCGAACCATGGGATCGAAAGCATCGATAATAAAAGTAGACACACCCCCACAGGTGAAACACAATACTTTGTGAGGTAGTCGACGAAAACATGCGGATAAACGGATCATACTGCACGACCGATAGAAGCCAGACACGCTTTGCATGGTTAAATTTATTTTGCCGAACTAATTGTACTGCCTCTAACAAAGCAAGTCTTGCGCCGTTGTCGGGTAAATCAAGTCGATTCATGTTGAACGTCGGAGTAACATTCCAATAAGTAGGTCAATATCATCAACCCATTATCCAGCGGACAAGTGTTTACAAATGTGAAACCTGGTAATTCTGTAGCTAACGATCCCCACAATACCCAGGGAGACGGTCAAAAATCGAACCAGTAAAATGCCTGAATGCTACCGGATGTCCTCGTCGACGGAACTGCTCCTCAAGCACAGCGGCTTTTGAAGGCCGAAAAGAAATATTTGCACGCCTATTACGGATTTGCGTTGATGCTTGGGTCCGTTTACGTATGTATGTTGTGGTTGGGGTACATTTTTTGTTTTTGGCGTTCTGCACTATCACGGACGCTTCGAAATCATTGCATCGACCTAGTGGAAAACATATGTCAATACTTGGAATTATGTATTTCGTGAGGAATTATACATGAACACAGCTTGTGTACCTAAGATCATTTGCTTGTAGCTGCGAATGTAGCGACCTAATTTTTGCCTTCCTCCCTGTCCGTGTTCGTCAACTTTTAATATTCTATTCCAATATTCAGCCGGAAACTGGTGATCTCCAGTATGCATATCGTTGGGTATGTCATACATTATATGCGTTACAAGCGGTGTGAACGGAAGAATGTGTTTCTCCAGGTATAACGCGAAGTCTTCGTTAAAAAAGTCATTGTTGGATGAACCCTCTTCAATGTTGCGCATAACTGCAGCTTTTACATCGGCGAACAGAAATACAAAAGCTGTTGACTTATACAGTCTTTCGTCTGTACTGGACATTGCTCTATCGAGGAAGTCCGTGTAGTCGAACTCTAGGTTAACACAAATTTATGCGTGACTCTATCATGTATAACAACGTCGACTTATTCGTTAAGTATGCAGAACGACTGTGCTACTTCTAAAATTATTATCTTACCCATATTTTCAATCAGCAAACTTTCCCAACACACAGTTACTGCAACCACTTGCTTGCATCTACTTGGTGACAAAATAATAACAAGAACCATATGAATGTAATGGGCGCACTCGAACATAGTACGACTTTCCCACTAACGAGTCAAAAAACAAAGTTTTAATCATGTGCACCCGGAAGACATGAAAGTTGACTTGCATATGTTCTGCCGTGGTAGCAATTTCTTGCAAGCAGTGGTTAAGGTACCTTCTAAGCGACATTTCCCGACCACCGAATACCCGAAGCACTGCATGTAGTAAGGCAAAGCTATAATCCGTTTCAAGGCGAACAAATAAGCGATCATATTTTGTTTGGATGCCCGACAAAGATCTGCTCGTAAACAAAGTAAATCTACATAAACAAAATACGACCTAAGCCAGATTTTTTGCTGAAGTTACGTAATCACTTACGTATAGTACGCAATTTTCAATGCGTGCGTTATGGAAAAGGGTGTGTGAACATTTGTAATGAATTCAAGCAGAGCCAGAGGAGGGCAGCCTTTGTACGGATGTGCAACAGTCAGTGCCAGGAAATGAATACTTTCCCGTAAATAATGGAATGAAAGTTTTCAAGAAAAACCAAAACGGCCAAGGCCGCTGAGGAGTAAGTTGAATGATGGATGATCATTTAACTCTCTAAAACACGAGCTTGGCAATCTGTTCCCAAGAAAAGGAAGGATGTTTAGTGAATACTTTTCATTTGGATTTGTAGCTCACAAACTAGCATTTAACAATAGTAAGAGTAAGAACATTAATAAATAATAAAATTAGCAATGGTAGTTAAAACAGAATGCACACGTAGACAGATAGCTTAATGTTTCATTCACTCCTGACGCAGTGAGATTTAGCATGTCAAGTGTGTCTTTATCGTCTGTATACAGCCTGTTTCATAAATAAAGACCTCTTTTTTTTCAATTAAAAACCGGGCGAGTGTGCATAAAATTTTCAAGATATTATCAAAATGTAGCCAAGAGAAAAGGTAATTGACCCTGATATGAAAATTTGTTATCGTGACTCCTGACCTCCCGTAGCAACCCTTTACATGAAAACCACACACCTTTAACATTGCAGGTATAGGCCATATCCCCACTAACCATTTGACCCCCCCTAAGCACTATGATCCAACCATGCTGCAGGGCAATACCTATCAATAGCAATATCTATCACATGCAGAATCTTATTCCAGATCTAGAAAACAAGTTGCATGAACATTCGAGCAAGATTGGCTAAGTTATGGCGGTTTTTCCGCGCCAAGTTTCAAAAGTTCGTTTTTCAGTGAATTGATTTCCGATTTTGAATCTAATCGCAACATTTTATTTTTCTGCATGGGTTAAAATTTAAAGCAATATGTTTGCAACACACAATTTTATTGCAAATCTGTAAAAAAAATAATAAGTTCAAATCCGACAAGAAGTGTTCAAAATACAGCGACTTTTCCGCTGCAAGTACAAAATGGCGATATAAAAACTACAAATTGCCGAATTTAATTGAAGAAAGAAAAAAGAGGAAAAAAATAGAAGGATCTGCAACTTTACCTGACTTTGATGTACGACAAACGAACTGACTTTTAGAGTTGGGCCTGGCGTACGGGATGAATTGACAGATGACTGACGAGGTGACATAACACAGGTCGACAGGACTAACAGAATAATTGACAGGGGACTTAAATGACTTGACTGGGGACTTAAATGACTTGGCTGGGGACATAAATGACTTGAAAAGGACTTGAATGGGGACTTAAATGACTTGACTGGGGAATCAAATGACTTGACTGGAGATTTACTGAATGACTTGCCAGACGGGAAGAAAGAAAATGAGGATGCGCGACATTTAGAGCAAAAATTTATTTTTATTATTTATCGCTGCTTACATCACACGCATGCGTCACTGCCTATAGCGCCATTTTTTAAAAGTTTTTGGGGCTGAGAATGTTGAGGGCTAACTTGCCTCCCATTCTCCGCCAATGAGCGGCCGAGTTCTTATCTCCAAAATCAAGACAATGAAATCCTCGATTTTTCCGTCATTTTTGCTCCCTTAAAATCTCAACAATTATTACATGACATGTGCATATATGGACAAATTACATATGGGAAAAAATATTATTGAAAATTTTCTCGTTCATTATTGAAGATTTTATTCGATTGGACTTTGACCCCAGCGCTGGACATTTGGACGAGTCCATTTATTATAAGGGAGAAGCCGCATTGGATAAATCATTTCCCCCCATTTTCATTGACAATTTAACAAAAATATAAATATTTGTACAGAATGATTCAAGTTTTTTTTTGCATTTTTAAGAGATTTAATTATTCGGGGAAGAAGCGGTTAAATCATGTTTGGACTAATAATTGTTTTCTCTTTTACTGTAGTTAACTGAAACATCTTCCAAAGAAATTTTCCTAAGGCCAAGCTCCGGAACAAGTAAGTATAAAGAACATTTCTAATCATATTTTTTTTTCTTTTCGTTTCTGAATCTTGTTTTAATTGTCGTACATAGAAGATTTAAGTCGGGTTTTCCATTAAACTTGAACCGTAGTGAGTAGGTACGAATACCATGTCACTAACGAAATTATTGGGGAATCTTGTTTGGTGTTTTTGTATAGAGTAATGGATTGGTAATGAAATGTGATTCGGTTGATGTAAAAATGTGTGTTCGTTTATGTAGGTTGAGCCTTTATGTGTAATGTGCTTTTTATACTACACATATTATTGTAAATTGAAGAATTTTAATGCAAAGCTATTCGATGAAAATTAACAGAGTCATCCAAAAGCTCTTCTGGAAACGGGCCAGCGCAATCAAATTGCTGTTCAAGATGTTTCTTCGGCATCAAAACGACCCTCACGCCCGTCGTCAACCATTGGATATTCGAAAGTCTCTTTACAACCATCATTATATTTAACATTTAACACCATTACTTGCCGGTGAACATCATGACCAACCTCTGGTTAGACAGTGTTCTTATAGCGGGGAATCATGTAAGTGCCTAGTGCGTATTTTTTAGTTTTTGTTGAAATCATTTTCGAAATTCACGTCATTTTGTTCATACACTTAATACCGAGAACCTTGGCATCAATATTGTGTCATAATTTTAGGGATTCCACGTCAAACCTCGATATTCAATAAGGTCATGTGTTTAATCATGTCTTATCTTTGTCATCCGCGGAATGGAGAGTTTTTGTCCTGCCCTGCCCATATCGTAAATTACAAAGAACATAATTGTTGAGTGGATCCTTCGTTTTTATTTGAAAGCCATTTTATCCCTGTTGACTCCGGTCTTCCCCAACAATGGCTCATCCGGGAGGAAGCCGGTGTTTTACGGGAATTGTATGTACTCAGCCGTAATGGGATGAACATCAAAGGGCACGGGAGAATTGACAAAGGCATGGAATGGGCTGTAACACAGGAATGTACATACAGGTATTTGCAATTGTGATAACATCCTATCATGCCTATTTTACCTAACATTTTTGTATCAGCTACGTTGGCTTCTAATTCTGAAAATTAACTCTGAAATGCTGAACTTTGTAATGCTGCTAGCAAAAATTAAAAAATTCCCGTCCATTATTATTAATTTCTAACTTGATATTGAATTTAATGTTGAAAGTTTTTTGGCATTACGATGAAGAGCAGTTGGTCTAATAGGAAAATAGGAACGTTGGATGTTTTTTCAGTGCCTGCTCCTACCCAAACATTTTACGGAGAATAATAGCAAATGAATTTTGCAACCATTCATTCTCCTCATGTTTAGCTAATTTTTCGGGGAAATAAGACAGGAAAAAGTGGTCTTTACCCGATGACGGCATGAGCCAGGTAATCTGACCCAGTCCTTCCTTCCCTTTGTTCCCCGTGCATTCTGTCCCATCACATGTCCTTTTACAATACCCATCAAACTTTTCTGGGGCAAGTCAACGTAGTATAGAATCTATAGAATGTGTGATAATAAATTTTGTTAATAATGAACCACACGTCACCAACCCTTTTGTTGTGTCATGTGTGGGAAGAGGAGACAAGAGGGATATAGTAACTGGTCTTTCATGTCCCTTTCATTCCTCCGTCATATCGTACATATTTGAATAATTACTCTAATTCAACTTCTGAAGGTTCCTTTGGTGTTGAGAATATTTGAGACAAATTGCATTCTTGCACGTGGTACCTGTATGGAACCCATTAATTATTAACGAAAATGTTTTTTTTTCTCCCTTTCTTCCAAGAAGAAAAAAAAAATACTAACTTCTTCCCCTTTCATGTGATGAAGTCAATATTTTACCATTTTTTTCTTACTCTTTTCCCTATAATAATAGAATCCTCGGAAAAAGTAAAGAAATAAAAAAAAGGCATTTTTGTTGCGGCACATGCATCGATAAGAAAGTGTCCTTGAGAGTCCTTTTTTTCTGGCTGGTGAAGAGTGAAGAGGAATATAATGGGAAGAAATGACGGTGGGGGGAACACATGTCTATTCTATGGACAGACACCTGTCCTCAAAATTATGGGGCCAAAGCCAAATTGAAAGAATCCAAGAGTGTTTTTGCCACAATAACTAATCATGAGGAGGGACTTTCCCCTCTCTCAGCATGGATTTTTGCTTTGGCCTGTATTTTTTCCAACTTCCCAAAACTGGTTTTTCTCTCCGTATTTCCTCTTCCCTCCGTGGCTAATATCTCTTTTTTTTTACCCTTCCTTTTCCTCCTCCCTTTGATGGATTCAAGTGAGAATGTGGGGTTCTTCTTCCTCTCCATGTGGCGGCGAGAATGAAATCTATTATGTATGCAAGTAATTATATACATATGTGTTCGTTTCCTATAATATTAAAAAAAAGTTTTTTGTATGAGTTTCCTGGAATATTATCTTGACTGGTTTTGTGTCTAACTATTATGTGAGGACTTTTTTTTAGCTAATCTACCAGAAATAATGTGTACCAGCTGAAAGGGTTTTTCATGGCACTCTGAAAGCTTGATTGCGTTGGGTTTGGAGTCATTGGTTTGTAGCGCATGGAACTTTGAGATTGAAAGTGAAAAGAGACGACCAAGACAGATAGATAAAGAGGAAAGTGACAAAGGGAGATATTACAATTAACCGAGCAACGGGGAGCGACAAAGCGGGTGTGTCATTTGAAAGAAAATCAAATACAAAATTGGACAGAAAAGAAGAAAGAAAAGGCAAAATAAAGACGGAAACAAGAAAACGAAGAGACAGCTCGAGAAGGAAAAGAAATACAAGAAAGAACTCAAGGAAACACTATGTTCAAACGGAAAGAGAAAAATAGACGGTAAAAAAGGAAAGAAAAGAGGTCGTGAAAAAAATTAGGAAAACGACGAAGATATAATAAGGCACCTGCAAAAAATGAAGGAAAAAGAGACAGAAAAGTCATGAAAGGAGATAGATTGGCAAATAATAAGGACGACAAGAAACAACGAAGAAGAAAAGGGAGAGAATAAAGGTACAGAAGGATATACAGACGAAAATGGAACAAAATGGGCGAGAACAGGAAAATAGAGAAATAAAAAAAGGCAGAGAAAGAAAGAAAATGTAGAAAAATAAAGAGAAAAAGAAAATGTAGAAAAATAAAGAGAAAAAGAAAATGTAGAAAAATAGAGAGAAAAAGAAAGAGAGAAAAAAGGCAGAGAAAAAATAGAAAAAGAAAGAGAAAAGCAGAAAAAGAAAGAGAGAAAGGACACGAAAAAGTAGAACAAGAAAGAGAAAGGAAGCGAAAACGTAGAAAAATAAAGAGGAAAAGGAAGAAAAACATAGATAAAGGGGAGCAAGAGCAAGGGAAAAGATCGAGAGGGAAAGAGAAACAACAGAGGCAGGATTCAGAGAGAGAGAGAGAGAGAGAGAGAAGTAAATGAGTAAGGGAGAGAGATATGGATTGGAAAGCACAGAGCTGTTAAAACATTTAAACACATAAAATGGTAAAACCGACATAAATAAAGTGAAGCAATATAAACTCGGAATGGCTTGAGAGAAGATACAGGAGAGTGCGCAAGAGAGAGAAAGAATCAAAGTGACGTAGACAGTTAACAGTTGGTGTCGGCAGGAAGACAATTGATAAATCGTATAGCGGAAGGCACAAATAAAAGTAGGAAAAGGTATAAAAATAGGGAAATGCTTGAGGGAAGAGAGTATTAGAGAAATCAAAGTAGAACAGAGGAATTGTAGTAAAAAGAATAATGAACAGAGGGGCAGAGAAATAGATAAAAGAGGAAAAAGGGAAGATAGGGAATAAGATTAGGAATCCAAACTACATTAAGAAGTACCAAAAAAAAGTAAAATACCGAAAAGCCAAAAATGACCAACCACACAGAAACAACGGAATTAAAGTTCCCACAAAATCCACAGAACAATAATTTCTTCAAAGGGTTCAAATATACATATTTTAAGTATAAAAACATTTTCAACTTTTTTTTCCTTTCAAAAACCTCAATTTCGTGAGTCCAATAAAAAAAACAACAGAGAAACAAAAGGCGGGCCAGGGAAGCGTCTTGAGATAAGACAAATCTATTGTGGTTTCCCTCGAACATGCACGAGACCATTCTTTTCATTCCCATCATATAGGTACCTACACATTGTTCATTATTGTCTAAAAATGTATATAATGTACATGGAAAATAAAGATTACAAAGGAATATTATTCCCTGTTCCTCCTTTTTGCTCGTCTCTCACAAAAATTCCACCCTTGATAAAAAAAGCCAGGGATGGAGTCAGCTCTCATAATACACTTTTATAAAAGTATTAGTGGATGAGAAATAGTCAGACTATTTTTTTCTCGAACAACAAAAAAATCTTGTTCGAGAAAACCATCGACACGTGAAGTCCGTTTTTATAAAAGGAGCTAAAAAATAGGAAATTTTTTCACGGGATTTTCACATGTACTTTATTATTTTATTCGCGTGGGATCTGTATTGCTATTCAGGTACTCGAACTATGAGTTTAATATTAGGAGATAGACAAATACACCGAGAGAGAGGAAGGAGGAGAAAGAAAACAGATAGGGAGACAGAACGAATGAGAATATACAGAAATTATATACAGAAAGAAAACAGATAGACTGAGAAAGAGAAGAGAAAAATAGAGGAAGTAAGAGATAAAGGAAGAAAATACGAAAAAATAGAAACAGGACAACAAGGGAAATGGGAGAAAGAAAAGAGAAAAACGGGGGAGAGGATAAGTAAGGGAAAAGGAAGGGAAGGACAAAATAGGGGAAATGTAAACGAAAAAGGGACGAGGAGAAAAGGAAAAGAGGAAAAAGTAAAGTATGACAGTAAAAAAGAGAAAAGGAAACGGAGTATAAAAGAGAGAGACGGAAACAAGAAAAAGGAGGCTAAAACAGAGAGAAAAACAGGCGAAAGAGTGAAAGGGAAAAATCAGCGGAAAAAACAGGACAACGAGAGAGAAAGAAAGAACCAGGAAGAAATTAAATCAAAAGAGAGAGAGAGGGCAAATCGAGAATGCAGAAATACTAAAGAAAGAAAGAGACAACATAGTGAAATTAAAAGAAATCGAGCAAAAAAGGCATAGATATTGTGATGCAGTGGGAGAAAATCGTTTCCGAAGTGCTTCCGAAGAGTGAGGAATGACAGAGACACAAAGGAGACGATTGGGAGAAGAAAAAGGATAAAATAAGAAAAGAAAGAGGCGAGAGAAAAGGAGAATTAAAAGGATAACGTAAGAAAAGAAAGAGGCGAGTGAAAGGGAGAAGAAAAAGGATAAACTAAAAAAGAAAGAAGCGAGAGAAAAGGAGAATTAAAAGGATAACGTAAAAAAAGAAAGAGGCGAGTGAAAGGGAGAAGAAAAAGGATAAACTAAAAAAGAAAGAGGCGAGAGAAAGGGAGAAGACATATGTGACTTTTGACCAGCGGGGCGGAAAAGCTGCTATTAAAAAGGGCCAGGGGTCATTTACCTTATTAAATAAAAATATAATAAAATGCATACACGATATTAAAGGAGGAACTAGAATACAGAAGCGAAACGGTTTCCAGCTAAAAATAATGATAGCGTCTCTGCACAAGGATGATGTCGCAAAAAATAATAAAGCATAAAACTCACTGTTGAAATGTTATTGTAAGCCCCCTGCTAAAAAAAATAACTAACTGCCGGTTCATCAGCTTCCTGCCGGTTCATCTCTCTCTCTCTCCTTCCTCTACTTTCCCACGTGTGTCAAAACAAGCAGAAAAAAAGCGTTTGCGAACGTGTACTAGCTCTAAATACATAAAAGGGAATTTTTAACCTGGGGTGAATAAGGAGGTTCTTCTTCTGAAGAAGCCCATGACACGTTGGATATGTTCCTTGCAATCATAATTAAACACCCACCACTCCATTGTGTATTTTCTTTGACTGAAGAGCGTTTTTGTTGAAGCGTGCATTGATCATCATCCTCCTTTTTCTTGTAATAGTCTTTTTTTTTACACAATAGATCCTTCTGCCAAAATAGGAAATTTTTCCCTTTGGTCGCATCATCGACTTTTTGTCATGTCAGGTGTGAAGTCTCTTTGTAACTCTTCACTTCCATATTTTTCTCCCTTAAGCTGTTTTTCTTATTTCACGAACCTCTTTTTTTGCAATTCTCCTATTTCTCTCCGTTGCTACTTTCGTTTTTCTCTCTTTCTCTCTCTATTTATGTTCTCTTTCTTTCTATTTCTCTCCCTCTTTCACGCATTTTTTGATTCCCTTTATGTCCCTCTCTTATCTCTCTCTTCTCTCCCTCTCTTTTATCTCCCTTTCTCTCTCTCCCTCTTTTTTTTATCTCCCTTTCTCTCTCTCCCTCTTTTTTTATCTCCCTTTCTCTCTCCCTCTTTTATCTGCTCTCTCTCCCTCTCTTGTATTTGCATTTCTCTCTCCCTCTCTTTTATCTCCCTTTCTCTCTCCCTCTCTTTTATCTCCCTTTCTCTCTCCCTTTTTTTATCTCCTGTTCTCTCTCTCCCTCTTTTTTTTATCTTCCTTTCTCTCTCCCTCTCTTTTAGCTCCCTTTCGCTCTCTTGTATCGCTCTTTCTCTTTATATTATCCTTTATCTCTCTTTGATCTCCATTTCTCTCTTTTATCGCTTTTTCTCACTTTTTTTATATCACCTTCTGTTTTTTCTGTTGTTCTGTCTCTTGTTATCTCTCGTTCTGTCTCTTTTTAGCTCAATTTTTCTCTTATACCCGTCAGTCTCTGTTTTTCCCTCGCTCTTTTATCTCTTTCTCTCTCTTTATTTCCCTCTCTTATCTCTCTTTCTCCCTCTTCATTTCTCTCTCTCTCGTATCTCTTTTTCCCTCTTCCTTTCCTTCGCGTTTATGTCTCTCTCTCTTCATTTCCCTCTCTCGTATCTCTCTTTCTGTCTCTTCATTCCCCTCTGCCTTATCTCCCCTTCTGTCTCCTCATTTCTCTCTCTCACTTATCTCTCTTCATTTCCGTCTCTCTCCGTCTCTGTCTTTTATCTCTTTCTCTCGCATTTCTCTATCTCCCTCTCTGTCTTGTATCTCTTTCTCTTTCCTTATGGCCATCTCTCTTATCGCTCCTATCTCTATCGCTCGCACCTCCAATTCTCCGTCTCTTTTATCTCCCTTTCTCTCTCTAAGCTTTCCATTCTTATCCTATCTCTCTCCACATTTTCCTCTATTTTCCTCTGCATTTTCCTGAGTGTTTCTCTACTCCCACTCTCTGCGTTTCCCTCTCTTACGTATTTGATTATATAAGTCCATTCGCGACGCCATGCTCACCTAACAAGAATACTTGAGGCCACTGTAATCAATATCACCTATACAATATCATATGCACTAACATAAATACTTTTTTTCACCTCCAAAAGAAAAAATTGGACTTGCATGACCGCCTCATTTAATGCCTTCTATATTTGTACCACAACACCCCCCCCCACCACTTGTAAGAGGCAAGGCGGTTTAAAATTAGCAAGAATCCAACGTCATACGAATTTCCATGGATGGAACAAATTATTATTTCCATCTTACATAATACATAATGCATGTGTCCTGGTTATCCCTATTTTCAACGATTTTCTCGGCTATATGTATATCTCTTATCATAGGTGTGTATAATGCATGCATTGTTTATATGCAGAATACGTGTACATAATATGTATCTCCTTTTTGGAAAAAAAAAGGTACGATCATTTTAAGGACAAATATGGTGCATATGGGCCTCTTAAATGGTGGAAGGTTAATGTTGTTGCACGGTGACAAAAATGATATGATAGCTGGTAGCATTGACGTAGGATTTTAACAAGCTGTCGTTAATTTGTGAAATAATGGTAATTCTTTTTTATTTGGTCTTCGACCTCTTGTGTGGAGGTACCTCCGCTTTGCCTTCTTTTTCTATCCGTTCTTAACCACGTAATTTTTTGTATGAAGAAAAGCACATGTCGGACATGGAAGATCACTGCCAAATGGACAATAGACTATTAAAAACATGGGTTTAATTTCGTAATAATAGTGATAAATAATCCTCTCCTTCTTGCCCTCTAAAAATCCTTTGTGACAATGGCCGAAGGAATCCCTTCTCCCTTCAAAAAAAAATAACACTCTCCATTTCAAGATGATCAACTTTTTTTTTGACTTGTTAATCCCATATGAATGACCCAGAAAAGAATTAAAGAGTGTTGGGCACAAATGTGTGCGTTGTACTAGCTTTATTTGTTTGTTATTTCCAGGGCTTTTTTTTTTATTTTAAAGTATTTTTTTCTCGTCTGTAACTACTACCTTTAAATGGCAGTTGAGTCATAGATTGTAAAAATTACTTGTTGCACGGGGATAAACTGAATATGTGATAACATTTATGGCACGTGGGATCAAGGTACAACTAGATATTTTTGGTGTATTTGGATGTTAAACTGGTAGGAATATTTTTTCTGGGTGCAAATAAAAAATAATTAGCCACCGTGCTTTTAGAAGATTCCAAGACATTGAAGGGAAGGGGTAGAATATTTTTTTTTGTGAGGGGTTAAGGAAGCTTGAAGAAAGGCATTGAAAATTTGTTGGCACATTTGTTGGGAATTTAATGCCTTTATGCACTCCCAGCAGACCGGTAAATATGGGCTACTGTATATTTCTCTTTCTGCCATTCTTTTTGGCTCTCCTTTCTCTCTCTGGACCTCTCGTCCATCACCATTTTTGTCATTGAGTTTTATCTCTATAAGCTTTGTACACTTTTCTGAATTTTTTCTCTCTCCTTTAGGTATATGAAATAGGTATGCCTATTTTTTCTTCCTCCTCACTAATTCTTTTATGATTTTTTGATTTCTTTGGATTCTGATTTTCTCCTCTCTTTTCTTTCTTCCTTTTTTAGATAGTTCCTTTTGACTTTCCCGGTCTATATGCTTTTCTTGTCCGTGTCCTTTCTCCTTATTCTTCTCGTTTTCCTGTCTGGTTTTCTTGTCCTTGTGATTTCTGCTCTTTCTTGTGTCTTCTATTTCTCCTTTCTCCGGGCCGTCTCGTCTCTTTCTCTAGTCTTTTTCTTATCTACTTCCTTTCTCCCTTGTTTCTGTTTCTACTGTTTTCGTTCTCTTTCTCTCGTTCTTTTTCTAATTTTCTTTCTCCATTTCTTCCCTTCTGACTTGCTCTTTTTTCTTTTGTCCGTTTTTCTTCACTTTTCCTACTTGCTGTGTGTCCCCTTCCTTCTTTCCTTTTTGATTTTTCTCCTTCTAGTCTTTCAGTTTTTCTTCTCTTTTTCCTTTCTTATTTTTTCCCTTCTTGTATTTTAGTTTTTGTTTTCTTTTTCCTTTCTGATTTTATTTTTATTTTCCTTTCTGTTTTTTCTTTCTTTCCTTTCCGTTTTTTCTTTCTTTCCTTTCAGTTTTTTCTTCTTTTCCTTTCCGTTTTTTCTTTCTTTCCTTTCAGTTTTTTTCTTCTTTTCCTTTCCGTTTTTTCTTTCTTTCCTTTCAGTTTTTTTCTTCTTTTCCTTTCTATTTTTCTTCCATTTGATTTCTCTCCTTGATGTTTTTCTTTCTGCTTTTTCTCTTTCTTTTTTTTCTGCCTTCATGTTTTTCTTTCCATCTTTCCTTTATGTTTTTTTCTTTCCGCTTTTTCTTTCTTTGAGGTTATCTCTCTTACTTTCTTCCCGGCCTTTTCGTGTTCTTTTCTTTCTGTTTTTCTTCCCGTCTTTCCTTCACGTTTTCTTCTTTTTCTGTCTGCTTTTTCTTTTTCTGACCTTTCCATTTTTTCTTTTTCTTTTCTGCTTTGCCTCTTCCTTTCTTTTCTGTCTTTTGTTTTTCTATACTTTCGATTTTTCTCTTTCTTTCATTTCTATGTTTTCTTTTTCTTTTCCTTCCGATTTCACCTTCTTTCCTTTCTGTTTTTCTTCTCCCTTTCCTGCCTCGCTTTTTATTTTTGATATCTACGAAGTATTGCTTTCGGACCTTTGGTTTTTCTTGCTTAATTTCTTCTATCTGTACCCTCTCTCTCTTTCATTTTCCCGTGTTTGTCTCTCTCTCTCTACTGCACATTTGTAAGACCTCCTTTGATGTTTGTTCCCTTGTTCTTTGTTTTCATTGTTATTACGTGTTTACGAATTTTGTCTGCCAATTGTTGTGCTTCTTATTTTTTTACTTCTTCCTGCGCTTCCTTTTCCCGCTATTCCTCTTTCCTCCCATTCTTCTGCGTTACTTCCTTTCTTCATTCTCTTGTGTATTAAATAATTAATACAAATGATCATCAAAATTCCATAAAAACGTGCTATGCATTTTGGGCAGTACGTGGTGAGCCGTACAATCCTCAGACAAATATATTAAAAAAAATTTGCCAAGTATATGTACTATGAATTGTATTTTGAATTGAATTTTCTTTTACTTAATTGTATTTTTAAATTTTACGATATTTTGTAATTATTGTAAACATTTACGTTCTATTATATTACTTATTTGAATAATATAATAACCTGTCTGTAAATCACCCTTCACATAATAGCATGTGCAATGTGCATATTCGCGCTAAAAATATAATTGCAGTTGTAATAAACGTTACAAAACAAACAAAGGTAAAAAAAAACACTTACTTTTTCCCATTCATGTACAGGACACATTTTTATTAGAATGAAAAATGGCAGAAAAAATCCTCTTTTGATACGCATTTATACCCTGCCAAAAAAGGTAGTTTAACTCTCAAGGCCCATACAGTGGGGGGTTGGGTGGTGTTTAGACAAATTAATTTCTTTTGTACCTACACCGTTTTGTATATGTACATGCTGGTGGTGATCAGTCACAACATGTGATTAGTGGGAACCCAACACCTTCAACCCTGTCCACATCTGCCATATAGTAACGGGATGGGCAATTATGTAACTTGTTAAAGGTGTACCTGTATGTATGTATTATGTATATGTACCCTTTTGTGGTAGGTATATCCCCGATAAGAAAAAGGTAGAACCTAGTAAAACTAAATATCGATTAAGATAGTATCCCTTTTACATAATTAGCCCAAAAAAAAAAAACCTTTTTGGCAATTCATGCCAGCCATAAAGAGTTGTTATGACAAAACACAATCTTGTGGTATAAGTGCCTTTTTTCTCTAAAAAAAATATAAATGTCAAGGGTAACAATAAAGAGGGAAAGTATGTGTATATTTCATATGAATTATATGTATGCTTTCATATACATTATATGCATACTTTCATACATTATATGTATGTACACTTTCATCTACAAAAAGACGTGGGGGGAATGATAGAAGGTGGAATCTCACCATCTTTTTAAATGGGACCGCGTAGGAATATTGGATGAACTTTTTTTTTTGAACGACCATTAATAGGGCCATTTCAGATTTTTGGCAATGTATACAAAACAATTTGGGGCTTGTTTTCCATAGCAATAATAACTTTATAGTAAATAGATCATAATAATGGAGAATGCCGCACACGTCCATTCTTTAATGTATGTATCTAAGTCATTAACATTGCGAAATCAAATAGCATGGACGTATTTAGGGATATGGATGTGGGCCAAAACGTCTTTCCATTTGGGAGGTGATGAACTATACAAGAGAGCGAGAGAGAGAAGAAAGGGCCGTAAAGAATCAATCAAATCAATTATTGGAACCAATCGTCTGGATGGATATCTGAGCTTAACCCTTTAAATCTTAAATCTTGGCTTATACATATGTACATGTACAGAGAATTTTACAATTGTTATCTAGGTCTGGGACACGATCTCGTTTTTTTTCCTCCTATATATAACCAATATGGAGGGTTTTTTTTTGGTTGATGGGGTGAATGTCTTGGAGCGGTTGTTGTACCGGCGATTGGATTCTAAAATTTATGTGGGCATTAAATATGTTTTTTATGTAGTTTGTGCCTGCGTTTGGGGATTGCCTTTGTTTTAAAGCCTTGTCGGGTGGGGATGAGATGGGAGATAGAATTGGGAGGGACTTTGGGCTGAGGAATAACGATGAGGAGAGCCGTGTGTACTTGTGAGGGTGAGAGAGAGATGGGGAAAGAGGACAAAGAGGGAGAAATAAAGGTTGCCGAGAGAAAAGATGACGGAAGAATAAATATAGATGAGAGGGAAAATAAATTATAAATATATAAGGGTTTATATGTAATAGAAACCCGATATTGGGAAGAGCGAGAAGAACGCAACGGAGACAGATGAATGAAAATTGGAAATAAAAGACGGGCAGAGAGAAACCAAAGAGATGGGAAAGGAGAGGAAGAACAAAGAATTAAAAGGGATCAAAAGGAACAGAAAAGGAGACAACAGGGAAAGAGGATCAACAAGGCAGGAAGGAGGGAGAAAAAGAAAACAGAGCGAAAATAAAAGGAAAAGGAGAGAAAAGAAAAAGAAGGGCGAAAGAAATGTAAAGAATAGAGAAAAAAGAAATATGAAAGAGGGGGGGAAAGATCGAAAAATAAGCTGAAAAGAATAGAAGAAAAGGAAAGTGAGAGAAAAAATGCAAACGAAAAGAAGAGAGAAAATGAAAAGGAGAGAGAAATGACAAAGGACAAGAACAGACAAAATGAAAAGGAAAAGGAGAGAGGAAAAGAGAAAAGGAGAAGAAGAGCAAAAAACGGCGAAAAAATAGAAAAGAAGGAAAAAAATGAAAAGGATAGAAAATAAAAAGAGCCGGATAGAAAAAAGAAAAGGAGAGAGACAAATAAAAATAAAAGGAGAGAAACAAATAAAAAGAAATGGAGAGAGACAAATAAAAAGAAAAGAAGGGAGAAATTGGTAAGATGACAACAAAAAACAATTAAGAAACGGAGAAAAGAAATGCTCACAAACAGAAGAAACAAATCATCTCCAAACTCCCTCCAGGTGAGATACAAGAAAAAAATATATACCAAGAAATATCATTACGATTCATCCCAGAAAAAAACACTCACATACTCCCAAATCCGTCTAAAAACGAACTCCTCGCGGATCCTAAATCATTAAAAAAAAATCATTGGGCCTCCCCCTTATTATTCCCCTCAAGGAGATAAACCCGTAAAATTGCACGGAAAACACAGTAAAATACGAGACACTAAAATATATAGAGATTGACACAAAAAAAATAAGTTTTTTCTTCGCAGCCGAAACATGTATTTAAAAGGGAAGAATACGAAAAAAAAAACAAGCCAAATGCCACTCACGGGTGTTATTGTATTCGTCATACAAATTCACGTACATAATAACATACACATGTGTTGAAGCGAAGCCCAGCAAAAATTATTCTGTCATGGTCGTGGTTTTCCTACTAAAAACATTATTAGTGACTACAAAAATCTATGTCTTCGGAAAGTGAACAGGTGTATGTACGTCCACTAGTATATACTTACATATGTACATATGTATGTATAGCTCCGTATATATGTACCTAATATACGCGTATATCCACAGCAGCGAGCGCACATCCATAAAGCAAAAGGGAGAGAAGGTGCAAAAAAAAAAGAGAGTGGATATGAAAAAGGAGCCAAAGGGTTATTAAGCACTGCAATTCACCTATATAGGCAGAGGGGAAGATCATAAAGGGGTATATAATGCTTTATTTTATATATGGAAGGAACAAAAGGTACATTTGGTAGCGTCTCTTCATGTATTACCACAAGCAAAAAAAAGCAGGGGGTAAGACGTTTATTCCTTTGTTCATCCAAATAAACCCAAACACCTTCTCTCTCTCTCTCTCTCTTTCTCTCTGTCTCTCTCTGTCAATTTTTTCTTCCCTCTCTCTCGATTTTTTTCTTCTCTCTCTCTCTCTCTGTCTGGTCTGCATACCTTTTCCTCTCTGGTCTTACATTTGATTGCCAGTGCATTCTTGAGCATACACACACACAATTTCCCGTCCTTTATTGGCCACTTCAGTTTCATTGAAGCCAGCAGTCCGACAACAACAGTTCTCTGTGTCCTCCTCCATACATTTGCCTTTTGAAGGGAAAAAAAGCGTCAGCCTTCCTCTCAAGCCAGTTAATAATTTTTTACGGATTTTGTTCCTCCTTCGACAACGAACCGGTAAGCTTTTATTTATTTTTCTTAATTATTTCTGTCCCCTCCAAAATTATTTATCTCGTCATTTCTTCCTTTTTCGTCTCAGGATTTTCTCCCATTTCTGCTTTTTCTCCCCAATTTTTTTCTACCGTTCCTTGTCTTTTTTCTTTCACAATTTCCCTCCATTTCTTTGTTTTATCTCTTTATTTCTTTTCTTTTTTCTCCCATCTCTTCTCTCTTTCTCTCAATTTTCTCCTATGTTTCTTCTCTTTTTTCTTTCAGCATTTTGTGCCATTTCTTCCTGTTTTCCCTCAAATTTTGTTTCCCATTTTTTTCTTTTTTTCTCCACTTTTTTCGTTCATTTCTTCACGTTTTCCTCCAGTTTTTTCTCACATTTCTTCACTTTTTTCCTCCAGTTTTTTCTCTCATTTCTTCAATTTTTTACTCCAGTTTTTTCTTTCGTTTCTTCGTTTCTTTCTCCAGTGTTTTCTTCCATTTCCACTATTTTTTCCTTCAGTTGGTGCTCCCATTTTTGCTCTTTTGATCTTCTTCAGTTATTTTTCCCCATTTTTTTCTCTTTTCCCCTCAATTTGGTCTCCAATTTCTTTCTTCCGCCAAATTTTTGCTGTATTTCTCTTTTTTTTCTCATTTGTATTCTTTTCCCTAGCGTTTTCTCCTATTCCCGCTCATTGTCCCTTCAGTTTTTGCTCCCACATTCTCTTTCTCCGTTCGTTCTTTCTTTCTTTCTCCCAATTTTTTCTCTGATTACCTTCTATTATCTCCCGACTATTCTCCAGTTTTCCCTCATTATTTCCATATAAATAATAGTTTTCATATTCCCCCTAATGAATTCTCATCTAAGCCCTTGTACCTACATACCTACCTATATACGTATTCCCCCCGTCAGACTCATATTACCCCATAAAGGGGAAAGTCCAAGAATCCCCCGGGAATGCGGAAGCTCTGGAAAACTTCGAGGTGAATATACTTTTTAGCCAAAAACACCAGGTAAACAAGCAATTCAGGACGTATAAAAAAGAGGAAATGGAAATCCCCGTAACCTGCCTCAAGGCGGGAAATATCCTAAACATTTCTCTTCTACTCACATTTTTCGTCCATATACATTCCTGCTAAAAAAAAAAGGAAAAGTGGAGTTTGTATAAGGCCAAAGCCACATAAAAAAAAGTTTTATTGAGCCTACACAGAATTGGAGCAGGGAGAGAGTGTTGGGCATATGAATTTTTATTAATGAGCTCTCTAAAAGAGCTTTTGAGAATGCAGAAAAAGGATTAATAGGCGGAATTTCCAATCTTTTCTCTCCCTCTAACTTGTTCCATCTCTGTCTTGTCCCCATCTTTCATGGTGGTGATATGCCTAGGCCTTATAGGAATGGGAAAGGGCATAAATATACATACATATTGAAAGGAAGGTAATTCACTTTTGGGAGAGTTGTTTCCTTTCCCTGTGAATTTGCATATTCCGCGAGAAAAGTGACTGATTTCGCTCAAGGAGCAATAAACTGCCTTTAGTGTGTGTATGAATATAATGTGCTTTTATTATCCAAACGCCTCTCTTGCTGATTTTTCTGCTCAACTCTTTTCTGTTTTTGTTGTATATATGCATATTTTGTATTATATTTTTGCTTCAAATGCCATTCTCTCTTGTAAAGGGAGGGAAATATGCCCCACTGATTTCTCTGTTATGGTCATCATAATTACTTGTACTTTTTTTTCATTATCTTTCTTTTTTTTCTGGGTGGAAAGGGTCCGATGGAAAAAATTGCTGTCAGGGTTATAAGATGAAGATTGTTATCAGGGAAAAGTAGTAGAAATTAAATTGCTCATTCAAGTGTTGGAAGGTGTACATAATGTGTTGGAAAGGGAGGATATTTTCATCTCTGAGAGGAAGAAAAACCTCCTGATTTTGCACTTGTCATCCTCTGCCAAAGAAATCAGTCAGAGGAAAAGGTACAAGAGCACGTCGGAGGGGGAAAGCGAGACAGAAAAACAACGCGAATTAAAGGGAAACAAGCAAATAAATATACACAGGAGAAAATAGGGAAAGAGAGAGAAAGCGTAGGTAAAGAGAAAGAAAGAGAGGGAAAATAGAGAGAAAATATACAGAAAATATAGAGAAAGAGAGAGAAAATAGAGAGAAAGAGAGAGAAAATAGAGAGAAAGAGAGAGAAAATAGAGAGAAAGAGAGAGAAAACAGAGAGAAATAGAGAGAAAATAGAGAGAAAGAGAGAGAAAATAGAGAGAAAATAGAGAGAACGAGAGAAAATATAGAGAAAGAGAGAGAACGAGAGAAAATATAGAGAAAGAGAGAGAAAATAGAGAGAAAATATGGAGAAAGAGAGAGAAAATAGAGAGAAAATATAGAGAAAGAGAGAGAAAATAGAGAGAAAATATAGAGAAAGAGAGAGAAAATAGAGAGAAAGGGAATAGAAAGAGATAAAAATAATAAAGACGAATCCCATTAGAAAAAGCATGCCTTCCATCAATTCCTAAAAGGTCTTGGTTAAAAGCTCCGTCTCACGATTTAAAACTTTAAAAAAAATCAAGAATTTGTTTTTTTTAAATGTGTCGCCTGAACGGATATGATTATCATGTTTTCTTTCTAATCTTCATCTCCGCCGATAGATAACATGCACGACCACAATATTTTCCGTCTAAATAATAATCTTCGTAAATTACAAGTTTTTTTTAATATGATCTTCTCCTTCCCCGTACAAGACCTTATGTGCATCTCCGTCGCAAGGGGCATTTGTATAGAGGCATAGACAATAGACACAAAATAATAATATCATGGAAACAAATTCCACTCAAACTCTTTGAAGTGAGAGTCATAATTATTATAACTGGCCCACTTGTAGATATTGCCAAAAAATTTGTGCAAATGCTGATGAACTTGCACGAACAAGTGGTTATGAATTTATTGGGAAAATGTCTTGGTCTGCTTCAAATGACTCTCTTTCTCTCTCTCTCTCTTTACCTCGCGAAACAAAATGTGCAGCGTACATATATAACATACATGCATTCACATTATACTCTCTATTAGTGGGGGAAACAAAGCACTTTTGACCTCAATCCTCAATGCAATGCGCTCATTTCTTCCAATGTGAACTTCAACAAGGATGGTGCGTGGAAACGAGTCGTTAGCAATTTAGGAATTTATGTGTTTTTCCGATTTTTTCCCCTTTCAAGTTAAATGAGAGAAGGAAGACGGCTGGGGAGAGGGGCCGGGACACGAGAAAGAGTGAGAGACAAAGCGACAGAAAAATACAAATTATAGAGACACAATCAAAAAATCAGACAAAAGAACGAGTGACATAAAGGAGAGAAATAGAGAAAAACAGACAGAGAGAAGGATAAAGATAAAGAGAGAGAAAGATAAATAGAGAAAAGAGAGAGAAAGGCAAACAAATTGAAAGAGAGAGAAAGACGACCAAAGAAAGAGAGAGAAAAACAAACAGAGAGAAAGAGAGAGAACGACAAACACAGAAAAACATGTTCAAAATAGAAATAAATATTTGGGGGAAATGGTAAAAAAAAAAAGATGGAAAATAAAGAAATTGACTAAAATGAAGAGAAAGTACGAAAATAAAGATAAAATCAGAAGAAAGAGAAAGGAAAAGGTACAACATCACAGAAATAAGGAGAAGAAAAAGAAACAGTGAGAAAATGGAGCAACATAAAGTGAGAAAAACAGAAGAGAAAAGCATAACGAAAGAGAGAGCACAAGAGACATTTCGGAACAAGAAAAAGAGAGTCGTGTGTTTCCAATTTAAATGTATGCGCCACCCCGCAAGGTCAATTTAATTTGCAGGAGGTGGTCAAAGCTCCGTAATAGTCTCTAATTAAAAAAAAAGGAAAAAAACAAGAAAAATAATATCTGACAAAAATGTCTTTTGACTCCATTGCGCAATTTTCGTCTAGCCTCCCTCGCCGTCTTCTTACTCTAATTTGAGTTGTGGTCGCTCACCTGAAATTAGCCTGGTTATTGTATTTCTGTGAAAACTCATGGTTTTCCTCATGCAAGCCTCTTCTATAATTCTAAGAACAATATATGTAAATATAATATGTATATATACATATAACATACATAATACACTCCCATGAAGCCAGTCCCAGCTTCATAATAATTGGGGACAATTTCCCATGCATGTTGAAGGAAGGGATTTTTTTTTTGGGTGAGAATCGATTGCTCAACATGTTACACATTTCCCACCCTCTCATATTCTTAGGTGGGACACACTGTATTTGTGTAATAATAAAGGTAATCATGCAGAGTTTAGGGCAGGGACAAAACTTTTTTTTTCTCTTCTTGGGCTGGGTGCAAATTGACTGAGCTCACTTTCAAATTTGCACGAATTAACTTTTACGGACTCTCTAATCACCTTTAATGTGGAATTCTCTCGAAACACACGCAAGTCCCTTTTTTATTTTAGAAAATATAAACTAGTAATTACAGGAAGATTTCATTACTTTGCCTCATGCCATATTTAGAAAAAGGCCAGCGGCGAGCTTCAATCGGAACCAAATACCCAAATTTCGTTTCACTTTCCCCCCAAAAAATGTGTGAAATTAAAAAAAAAAAAAGGATTAAAAATGTGGCGAAAGAACCATTGAAAATTGCACAATAGCACCAATAAGGTGCATCGGAGGACATGCATATGTATGTATGTAATTATGTACGTCAATTATGAACGTATGACGAGTTGTAGGATGACTGGAAGCAGGAAGGAGACCCATTCGTTGCACTGATTATATGCATATGTATCTATATATATATATATATATATATATATATATATATAATATGTACAATTATATGCAACGTGTTGGGAGAATCTTCTGGAAAAAGGTACTCTTTTTTTTTGTATACTGAGAATTGCAAGCCAGAGGGTAATTCCATTAAAGCGTGGGAGTTCCCGGCCGTAAAGGGGAAATCTTGTAGAAAAATCTTTACAAATCATTTTTTTTATTCAGAAAAAAAGAGAACAATGTGAATTTCTCTGTCGGGGTTTGAACTTTGGGTCATAATTGATTTTTATTCGGTCATTCCACTCCGATTCCGTGACTCAGTTCGATGGCGGCTGACAGGGAGCGAGACAGAGGGATGTAATGAACACGATTGAAGGGAAGGAAATGAGTGGAAAGGGAAAGAAAGGGACAGTGAAAGAGAAAAAGGGAGCAGAGAGAGAGAGAGAGAGAGCGACACAGAGAAAAGAGAGAGGTGTAGAGATAGCAAGAGAAAAATAAGGAGAACAACAAAGAAAGGGAGAGATAGAGAGAAGAAAGAACAGACGGAAAAAACGAGAGAAGTAGACATAAGACGGGAGGAATAAAAATAAGAAATAGGAAGCGATAATGGAAGGAAAGAGAGCGAGAGAGAATGAGAGAGAAAAGGGGGAAATAGAGAAAATTAGAGAAAAGAGGAAGAACGAGAGAAAACGGGAAAAAATATGGGAAGAACGAGGGGGGAAGGAAAAAATAGAGAAAACAAGAGAGAAAAGGGGAAAATGGAGTATGCACAAGAGCAAAAATGTGAAAACAGAGACAAACGATGAGGGAAAGATAACAAACGAGAGAAAAATGGAGAAATAACGAGAAAAAATATGAAAATTACTCCAGAATAAATAGGGAGATTACGTCAGGAAAAAATAGGAAACAAACAAGAGAGAAAAGGTATAATGAGAGAAAAATAGGGATATAACGAGATAAAATATGAAAATTACTTCAGAATAAATAGGGAGATTACGTCAGGAAAAAATAGGGAACAAACGGGAGAAAAAAGGGAAATAACGAGAGAAAAATAGAGAAATAACGAGAGCAATTATGGAAGTTACGTCTGGAAAAAATGGAGAACTAAAGAGAAAAAAAGGGAAATTACGACAGGGAAAAACAGAAAAATTACACGAGGAAAAAATGGGGAGAACGAGAGAGAAAAAGGGAGAAACAAAGACAAAATGAGGGATAGCTGAGAGAAAAGAGAAAACGACAGGGAGAAATAATACTCTGAGACGGGGAAAGGAGACAAAATGACAAAACAAAATGAAATTCCATTAGAAAAATATTAAAAGAAGAGATAAATACATAAAAGGGAGCAACTATATAGAAGAGAGAGAGACCAAAGCAAACGGAGAAAAGACCAAAATAAAAGGAGAAAAGGGGGAATATAAAAGGAGAGAAAAATACGGAAACAATCAGAGAAATAGAAGGGAAGGAGAAGAAATATAAAAAAGCAGAGAAAAAGAGAAACAAACGAAGAAAAATATGAAAAATAACCCCGGAAAAAAACCGGCATTGTGACCAAGCCAGTGCTCCCAACGTCTTTGTCTACCTGTTCATAGTAATCATGCCCAGTCGGACTCCATCACAGTCCCACTCTTCCGCTCTGTAGTTCCGGTTAAATTCCACGGCGGAGCAAGAAGTAGTAGAAAATAATTTTTTACCAAGTTCCGCTATTTCCCATGTTTGTTACATTTCCTCCACATTCTCTCATTTAATTACCTTGACGTGCTATCCACCGACTTCCTTCATAAAAAGTACCTTGTGAAACGAATGCACAAAAAAAAAAAGAACTGGATAAATTCTATACAAAGTTTAATGGGTGTATACACACATCATTTGCTAAAATGCCAACAATACCTGTGCAAGTGAAACAACCTCAGGAAGAAGTCCATTTATAAAGCAATCGTTTGTCCATCGTGAGTATAAAGTCAGTGCACTTAAATTACTCACAAAAAAGGGTCGTTCAAACAAAAATTGGCGTTTGAAGTACTTTTTTTTTTGG
Organism: Disparrhopalites patrizii; assembly: GCA_034698585.1. Taxonomy (NCBI): domain Eukaryota; kingdom Metazoa; phylum Arthropoda; class Collembola; order Symphypleona; family Sminthuridae; genus Disparrhopalites; species Disparrhopalites patrizii. The sequence goes on from JAQGBT010000237.1 coordinate 63,599, forward strand.
TGGGAGACGCTTAAATGAGGAAGCGTCTATACATTTGGAAGGGGAAAATATTTAAAAAAAGGTGGCCTACAAAACAAAATTTATGGCCGTTTTCCTCTTATACATAATTATGTAGGTATAACTTATATACGGGCATATAATGCAGTGGGTGGGTGCAATTTCAGATTGGAGAGCCAGTGATCCCATCGTCTATGAAATTGTACATGCACATTTGCCACTGTTTTGCATGCTTCAAATTACGAAGGAAGAGTTTTAAGTGTGTATTTTGGCACGCATCATGACCAAAATGAATGAAAACAAATAAAATGGTCACTTTCAAGATTTCGGGATATTGGGAGAAAATGGGGAAAGTGATAAAAGGAGACCACATGCCAATGAGGACGAGAGGGAAAGTTTCGCAAAAATAGCAACCGCAGTTGACAAGCACGGAGATAAAAAAGCAAAATGGAGACGGAGTTAACATGGAGAAGGATATTTTACAAATAGATTTATAAATAACAAAGAGAGAAAAAACGACAGGAAATGGGCAGTCAGAGAGCAGACTAAGAATAAGAGAAAGAGAGAGAAGACGGAGAGAAAGAGAAAGAGAGAGAGAGAGAGAGAGAAAGAAAAGCGAGAAACTAGGAGAGTTTGCCAAAAAGAAAATTAGACGGATAAGAGGGATCGAGAGAAACCGAAAAAAACAAACGCGAAAAAAATAACAATGGTATAGAGAAACACAAAGTCGGAGAAATACAGAAAAAATGCGAAAAAAACAGAACAAAATCAGAAAAAATAAGAAATTGGAGAACATCAAAGATGGGAGAAAATCTGAAAAAGCGAGAAAAATAGACAAAACGAGAGAAAATCAGAAAAATAAACAAAACGAGAGAAAATCAGAAAAATAAACAAAACGAGAGAAAATCAGAAAAATAAACAAAACGAGAGAAAATCAGA
>JAQGBT010000238.1:0-64523 GCA_034698585.1 Disparrhopalites patrizii
CCTTTGTGTGTGTTTTTACCCCTTTTTTGACGTACAATCGTACAAACAATAACAAATTAACCCTAAAAATAATCTTAGGATCTATGTATATATAATTGAAATGGGATTTTTTCCCTTTGCTGCATTTCCTATCATATTGCTTCAACAAAATGCAAAAAAAAATCTGTTGATTATTTTTGTATACATATCTTGACTTTTTATAGCGGCGTAAAATCCATATTAAAATCCATAGGGCGTCTAATGTTCATTAATAATATCCTAATTTATAAGGCATTGTATTATAATTTATAAGGCATTTATAAGGCATTATATTATAATTTATAAGGCATTTATAAGGCATTATATTATAATTTATAAGGCATTTATAAGCAAGGGCAGACATCCAAAAAAATATATACAAATAAAACATTCGAATTAAAATACGCGTTTTTCCTAATTATGAATACAAATTTAAATTTTGGATATCTAAAATATAATTTTAATTCCAATACAATTTTATTCAAATATTCAGACAAATGAATACGGATTCAAATACTTTTCGAATACTTTTAAAAATGTATTTGTAATGCAACCTGGCATCATATGCAGCATTAAATAAACGTAAAATCAATACACAAAATTATAAATTGATTCCGGAGCTCTGACTTTGCAAAAATCGATGCTTTTTTACGAGCGAAATAGTTATATTACTGTCAATTGAAAAAATCATCGTAACAATACCTTGATTTTTCAAAAACAAAACTTGCCCGAAAGCGAAAAGTAGCAACATAATGAAGGAATTTTGGAATACCAATGAAGTATCGGAATCCAAATGTCAACTTTTGAATACGAATTTAAATTTCAAATGTATTTGTTTATAAGTTCCAATTAAAATATTTTTCTGACATATGGATACTAATTTCGATTAAAATATTGAAAAATATTATTTCGATTTGAATTTGAATACCGATTCGGAAGTCATACCTTGATTATATGGCATTATATTATAATTTATAAGGCATTTATACGTAAGTAATTGGGTATTAAAATTTATAAGGCAATCCAAAGGTGGAATAGCTTGGTTTTTAGATTATTTTTTGCTATTCTATACTTAAGATAGTTTTAAACACTTTAAAACAGATTTTCCCACACAAATAAAGCATACAAAACACTAAAAGTAGATATAATTCATAAATAAAAGGGCGTACTTCCCAAAAAATGGAATAAAACGGGTCAATTCCCAAACCAAGTTCTGTAAAATATAGTACTGGATTTCTTCGGAATTCTGTACCTTTTGTACAAGAAAAGGTACTTCCAAAATTTTGAGCCCGAAATCTACGTATTTCTCGGAGTGTATCAAGAAATACCATAAATTGAAGGTACTAATAAGTAGCAGAAGGTAAGTACACTTAAGTATATAGGGAAAACCATAATTCTATGATAAAAAGCATATTGTTTTCGGAATAAAAAGCATACATTGGCTTGCCCCAGAGTAGCATTGGGCAGATAAATTACAGTACTGACAAATTCGGCCTTTTCTCTATTTATTTACGTAATTTGTTCATGAAAATTGACCTTGACCGTAGTTCCTACATACATTTTTTTATGCATGCACAAGCCAATGACTGAATTTTGACGATTAAACTAACTGCAAGTCTTCTAAAGTTACGTCGCCTTCGGAACAAATAGGCCTAGGAATTACCTTCACGATTACATTGACCGACTTTGGTTTCGGCCTGTTTTCCTCCGTTGGTTCCGATCATGTTTAAAAACTCGAGTCGGGTCAAAGTCTGAACAGGGTCAAGCAAGCCTGGGTCACATATCCCTACCCTACAGGTTTCGGAATGTTGAATGATTCATGTGAAAAAATGTTTCTTGCTAGTAGTAAGCTTGATGAGATCAAAAGATTAAATGCAATAAAATTGGGGTTTTGATTTTGAGACGGAACATATTTTTCTGAATCCGGCATAAAATGATTCAGGTGGCACTTGTACACAAGGGCGAGCAGTGAGGGCAAAAGAGGCGCCTCAATGTGTGCAGGTGACAGATTGTCAATTGTCAACACGAGGAACTAAAACGGGGGAATCCTTTTGCCGCGCTCCAACCTCGAAAAGTGAGGCTGCGCTCGGGATTGGTGGGAAAAGGAGAGGTTGGAATCAAAATCTATACGGCAAATAAGTATACATCGAACGACAAGTAGATTTCACTTCTACAACACGGAGAACTTTAGACTAAAAAAAAAAAAAAATCCCACTTCCATGTCGGAACATTCTAAAATAATAATTATAATAATAATTTTACTTGGTGCCCTATTTCTCCCCTCTCCAGGATTTACATTTGTATTGCTCCAAGTTCATTTTTTGGAATTATCTTTTACAAAATATTATCCATATGCAATTTATTTGTTGGTGATAGTGAAAAAGGAATAAAAAAATTTGTGTGCGGGGAAATAGTTTTTCTTCCCACTTTTTACCTTACCTTTTTGGAGTGTTTTTGTGTGACGCGGTCATCTAGCCCGGATTGTACATGTATATAGATATTGCGGGAATAAAAGGAAGGAAACACTGGAATCAGAGTAATGTTGATTCATTAAAAGAACCGGGGGTCAAGTGGGGAGTTTTTTTCTAATATCACAGATATCAGACACAAAATTATTGAAGTAAGTCATTAATAATTATCGTATATATATATATATATATATACACTTGCTCTCTATTACTTCTTCCACAACACTTGCAGAAAATGTCGATTCTACGTAAGTTTTTCATCTGGAGTTCTGACTTTAAAGACAGAATTCCCATGATGTATTTTTTTTCAATCAAAATTTCTGCTGTGTGCCAAAATTTGGGTGTAGTGAATCCAAAGTCGAAATATAATTTGCGCTTTACCTGTGGTCAGAGTTTCTTTTTCTGTTTCTTTTGATTAGTTGTGATTACGTTGGTTTGTAAAGGATTCGCCTGTGACATTTTCTTTTCATTTGACATTTTCATGGTGTGTAACCCGCATTTTCGGTGTATTCAGTTTGCATTGTAAGAAATTGCCATGAACTGTATGTGTCTTATCTTAAGTTTTTTAAAAGTGTACAAATGTGGTGTACGGATGCTATAGATTTAATGAAATTGTATTAATGGTAGCTATATTACTAACTTAATTGATTTCGTTTCCTTAGAAGATTTCATGGCACCTGCTAAAGGTGAAATAGCTCCCTGGAAATGGGTGGAGACAACTCAACCCGAAGATATCACTATGACTGAAGTGTATCAAGCGTACCGATTAAACGGACCGGCACTGCCAAGATGTCCTTTTCGTTGTGTGTGAGTTTGATAGATTTTGATAATGTTACTGATTGAAACAGGATCGCATAGCATGGCTAAGTGGAGATAAATTCTGTTGCCATTGTTTTATATTAGTTGATTAATGATGCAGATCAATGAAGTCTGATTTCAACTTGTTTATATATCACAGGAGAAATTGTAAAAAGAATCCTTACTGTTTGTGGGGGCTGGGGGAGAAATCTTGGATTCTGAATGGAGGTGGGGAAAATTCGGATGAAGATAATAATCCTGAGTTTAGAAGGGAGGAAGACTTCGTAGGAATTATAAATTTAGGCACAACATGCTATGTAAATGCTTTACTCCAGCTGTGGTTTCATAATCCTATCCTTCGACCCGCAATTTTAAGCTGGAGACCATCTTATGCCGAAGAAAATGAAAAATATCAACCATTGTGTCTAATGGGTCAGCTACAGGCAATGTTTGCTCGTATGAAAATTTCTAAACGCAGGTAATTTATATTTGCCACTGAATATTCGGTTTATGTAATAGCTCTATATTGTCGGAATTTCGTGTTTTTAATATAATTTTTTTAATGCAGTGCGATCGATCCCACCACCCTAATCGAGTCTTTAAGTTTAAACACGGGTGAACAGCAGGATGCACAAGAATTTGCTAAGCTCTTCATGTCTGTTTTGTCAACTATCGCTAACGAGGATGAAGTGAGCAAAGAGTTAAATAGGGCGTTTGAAGGAATTTGGCAGTATGAAATGGAGTGCAAAGCATGCAATACCAAGTACTGTACCAAAGAAAAGTTTACGGAGTTGGACTTATGTGTTAAGGACGTTAAAGATACTTCCGCTTCATTCGCCAAGCTTTTTGCCGAGGAAGAATTAACTGGTGATAATAAATACTTGTGCCAGAACTGTAATGCCAAGACAGACGCAATTAGAAGATTTCATCTTTTAAACCTGCCTCCAGTTCTTAACATTCAACTTCTGCGATTCATTTACGACAAGTATGTCGAATTATATATCAATTTTTGTAATTTTTACGTAATTACTTTTTATTACTTTCTGATTTATTGCGACAGCAAGGTCGAGATTCAACTAATATGCTTTTTCTCATATGCAAGTACTACAAATCTGTATCTAACGTTTTAGGGATACTCGACGAAAGAAGAAGGTCACTACTCCTTATTGCTTTCCCGAATTTCTAGACATGTCGCCCTATGTGCAGAAAAATGGTTCTGACGAAACTGAAAATCTGCATTACCAGCTTACGGGCTATCTCGTACATAACGGAAAAAGTACTTCTTCAGGACATTATGTCGCACATATATTTGATATTCGTTCGAAAGCTTGGTTAATTTTCAACGATGATGCCGTATCGGAACAAAAATCATTCAAATCGTCAGATGCAAAAAGTAACGGACTGGAGGATGAGACCTCTAAGGTCGACAAAACAGGAGAGTACAAATCAACAGGATCGTACATGCTGGTTTATACGCGCAAGAGTGTTATTGAATCTGTAGTTCCTGACCCAGAAATCCCTCCATATTTGAAGCAGCTGATTGAAGAGGAGGACGCCACGTTTGAATCGGAATTCCAATTAACGAAAAAGGAAAGGGAAAATAAAGCTCAGTATTTAGAAGAAAGAAAATCATGTGTTGAAAATCTGTACAATCTACTGGTGCCTGAGAAAAAAATGGAACCAGCCTTGGAGGACAACAACAAAGAAAATCAAGAAACCCAAGATCTCGCGTCTTCAACGACCAGCGTTTCGAAAACAGTCCCAGGAGGAAAAAGGAGCAAAGGGAAAGAAAATCAAGACGCTTCAAAGAAAGGAAATAAATCGAAGGACGCAAAGTTTGAAGAAGAATCAGCAACAACAAAAGCAAAAGAATACGAGTCGCGTTATAAGATCGATGATATGGATTACATCCCTTGCAATTGGCTGCAGTCATGGTTAAATTCAACCATGGAAGTTGTTCCAGAGCTGACCACTCGAGAAATCCGTTGTTCCCATAATAAGCTGGTTATTCCGGCTGGAACTTGTGGTGCCCCGTACAAAGTTATACCTAGTGATAAAGCAGATCTTTTGTATGTGAAGTACGGCAAAGAAAACAGCGAATATAGATTAAAGGGAAGTGAAGCATTATGCAAGGATTGCGTTGTATCGCAATGTGTTCATCAGAGAAAAGTTATAGAATTAGATTCAGATTTTAAGGCAGTACAAGAACTCTCCAACAAAACTGCCAAAAAATATGAAAATTATCGAAAAGAGCATGAAACTGCCAATTATTCCCACGAGTTCTGGATTGACAAAGTTTGGGTGTCGAAGAATGTTTTGAGAAGGTGGAAGACGCTGGCTAAGTCATCTTTTCCTAATCCAGAAGGCAATGGGAATGGTACAGAAGAAGAAGTCCAAGAAGTTATTTCCGATTCTTCCCCGACGGCATTTAATGAAGACATTAAATGTCCTCATGGTTAGGACTTCTGTTCGTTTTCTACTTCATTGTTTTTCAATACTAATACTGGTGTAATAATATAAAAATGTATTCTTTAAGGAAACCTTTGTCTTGACGAAGGACTTCGTCGTCCGGTGTGTATCAAAGCCTGGAGTCTTCTGCATAAATATTTTCCTAACTGCTTCGTTGCTCCAGCTTCATCGTCTATGCCGTGCGAGCAGTGTCAGGTGAATGGTCATTTGTATAAAGTGTTCGTAATTTTGTATTAAAGTTGCCTTAAATTGTATCAAGATTTTTGCATGCAGGCTGATGAGCAGAAGAATCAATCTACCGTGGTTGAGAACAGAAAAGCGGCCGAAAAAATTAAAGAAGCCTTGCTCGATTTGATTAAGGATCGAAATCGTCCTAAGCCGTACAAATCTGGTGATTTTTACTTCGTGAATGATCACTTCGTCCGCCGTATTACCTTGTTTATCAAGTGAGTCACTACTCGTATTTCTGTCGTCAGTTATTATACCACATGATTTTGTGGCTTTTAGAATATTGTTTAAATGTGATTTCCCTAAAAACTGGAGCAATCATATTATTGGCACAAAATTCAACACCTTAAACGCCTTCAATGGGGGTCTCTTAATATGTATAATTCCCAGTTTGTCGCCAGCAACAGAAATAGCAAAGCCGAGTTATAGCCTATATATGTACAATGTACATAGTATGTATATGCTAAAGGTACCCCTAAGCAAGTCTGCAGTCCCTGTGCACTCTGTATAGTGTGTATACATATGTGGATATTCGGATGAAGTTTGATGGTGTTGGTGGTACTATTATCTGGAGGGAACCGTGGGAAGATCAGTAAGGATCATCAGTGAAAGATTTTTCGTGTCTCACATCCATTAAGTTTTAAGAGGGAATGACTAAAGTGTTGTCCATGTGGAGTGCTCATAGTACGTACGTGCAAGAGCATGTGTTGTTCTTCGCACTTTAATTGTAAGCTTTTGTCTCGCCTCTTTTAGACACACCACTATCTTCGTTTGGAGTTCACTTGACTCCGTCTGTACCACTGTATTTCGTCTTACACACATGTCAGTACAAGTCTCCCAGTAGTGGATGTTTCGCAGCCAGGAAAATGAGTTTAGTTAAAAGATGCAATCGATCTTAGCGTTTAATCTGTAACATTTTTTAAACCATCTTCAATGGAGAAAGTGATGACAGAGTAAAGACGTTTGGGGGTTTTCATCGTTCGCACTATGAAGTCGCGTCTAAAGTCAATTTCTGATGTTTCGTATGGCGAAATCTCAAGATTCAATTCGCTGTTATAAAGGCAAGACTCAGTGCTTACTGGATCGAACGTTAATTCTTTTCTTGTGTTAAACATGGTTTATTTACACCACATCAGCTCATAAGTTCCTCGTTTTTATGTTCACTTAACTATGCCCACGAATCCCAAAAGTTTCCAACACATGCATTTTTTTCTCACCCACTCCCAACTTCTCTTGCTAACGACTCTTTTCGTGTAAGACAATGCATACGATTCCCAAGACCAGTTGTGAACTTTCCGACCGCGAACACCACCCTAGCCACTGAAATGCTTGAAAATTTTCTCCGACCGTTTTTGCCCGGCCACATGCTGGTTGCGCTCTGAACTTCGTTGTAATACGTACTTACAAAACAAAAATAAATTTTTTCTTCGTTTTTTACAATCGTGTCAATAAATTGAACACAATTCGATCTCACACATATTTCCCTCAGGATTGGTAAGATGATCGGGCTGCTTTATTTATGCAATAATTCAAGTGTTCTAGCAGAAGTTTGTACATACGTTTAGATAATTTGGTGTTAGTTTGGTAGAGGGAAAGCGGAACGCATAACCCCTAGTTAAAAAATTGCAAGCGTTGCTCCGGCCACGGTTTGGTGCCAGAGTGTGTGAGAGATTTTTTTTTATGAGAGATCTCGAGGAAAGACTGGATGGAGGGAAAGTTTTAATGACTATTTTACGATTCTCATCTGCTTCACATAGTAGACTTTTGGCTACTGGAATTTTTTTCCGACCATCATTGTCAGTTTTTTTATTTTGGGTTTCCTGCCATCACAATTCAATGGTTCAATCATCCTTGAGGGCAAGAGAGAACGAAAGAGAGGTCGAGGGATGGATGAGCTGTAAGCAGGCAAATCATTCAATTGTTCTAAGCTCAAATTGTCTTTAGAGTGGTTGATTGTATGGTCTTCCCCATTCTTGAGTGGGCTTAATAATGGAACGAATAATCAGTGATTATTGATGACATTTATTCTTTTTCCCATTACTCTTTCTAATAATAATTATTCTAACTGACAAGAGGATCTTTCACTCATAGGGTGAGCAAATGCAAACGTGTAATTAATTTCCAGGATTTTTGCCTTTGTTGTAATGTACCGTTTTGTTTTTTACGTTTGCATACTTTGTATCTAGTTTCTCGCTTGCTGACTTGAACTACAGATATTACCATTGATCAATTTTTGTTTTGCTAAAGGAAATATTGGTAATAACATGTGTGATTATTAAATCAGAAAAATAATTAGGTCTTAATTATTTGCTCTTCTTCTCGAGGCAGAATGTATCCTATTTGAATGCGGTAATAAGTTCTATTCAAAAGTATAGCATTTTCAATTCTTATATTTTGGTGATCTTTTCTTGAAGCACCACCCACTGGACCTGACGGTGTCTGTGTGTGTTGGAGATAAAAGCGATAAAAAGATCATGGGGGAAGAATGAATGCATGTTATTTACTAGGAGTGAGAGAAGACAATGATGGGTATTATAAAGTTATTGGTGGGGCTAATAAAAAATGGGACCACGGCAATGATGTAATTATTTTTACTCTTTTTTTTTACATCTCCCCGTCATCTCTTCGGTTTGATCATGAGATACGAAAGACAGAGTGTTTACAAGAGAAAGAGAGAGAAAAGAAGGGACCGCAAAAGAAGAGAGGTTCTTGAGCTTTGAATACAAATGGAGAGGGAAAGAAGATGCTGTGGATGATTGGTGTCTGTGAACTATTTTTGTGTTAAAGAATACAGATACACCTTCACAGGGAGTTAAATAGTTGAGTTCTTAAATTGACTTGATGTGAGACTTTTGCTACTGTTTGACGGCTAATAATTAGGATAGAGCTAATTGCTTTTATATTATACATTGGGTTCACAGTAGCTTGATTGTTGGTGCTTGCCTCAAGACTTTCAAATTCTTTTTCATTGTAATAAATTTGTGGTGATAGCAGTAGCCCGAGCAGTGTGTAAGGATGTAATAGTGTGAGGATGCCCACTCGTGGTGTGTCTTAAAGGGTTGCAAGAAGAAGGAGATAAAGCTGGCCCTTTTGAGTTTGGTATTATTAGTAAGTGTGGTATATAGTCGCATGAAGTCCAGGAGACGCCAGCGGTCTCAATTTGAACCACTATTCATTAGGTGTATGTGATGAGTTTTAAAATCATGTCCCTTTAACCATGTGGGTATACCACTTTGAAGTGCCTTCCACATGAGGAGCATAGGTACTTTAATAAAATGACCCACTCGCCATTGGTGTGTGGCGTGTATGTGATATTTTGAGAGAAGGTGCCATCGTACTCGTACACATTGTCTCGCACTATGCCACTATGTACAACTTGCCATTGCCAGTGCTGTGAGCGGGTGTCATCACTTGGCTGGATATGAGCGTTCCTCGTCCACAGCTTTGATGATAGATGAAGGGGAAAGGATTTCATTCTTACCTTCAATTGTATTCTAAATTATCTTTGGCTCCAGTCTCTCCAGTAGTTTTTTTCTTACGCAATGAAGTTGTAAGCTAAGTCTTGTCGCTGGTGAATCATCTTGCTTAATTCTAGAGGTATAAATTTCCATTTGATTCTATTTATGCTCACCAGTATCGTAGCTGCTGAGCGTTAATTTGCAGGATGAAAAAATCTGAATTTCTGGCAGCTAAAAAAGATCATAAAATAGGTGACGTACGTTATAAAAGTCAACTAATTCTAGGAGACGCCATGGCTGGCATACTTATAAAATGTGACATTATTTTACAAAGTTGTACGCAGGTGCTCATTAGACTTTATATGAACGACGGTACCTTTGACATTATACATTTTCGGATACTCCTGCGATGTGCGGTACATGTATGTGGGTATCTACTGGTGCCGGATACCTCCAGAACAGCAAAAATTTGTGGCAAAAAGATTTGTCGTCCGAAATGGTCGGTGTCTGGTGTTTTCAATATATGAGAAGGGGAACACAGCTGAAATTCTGGATCCCGTTTTTTTGTTCCGTCCCTTCTTTTTGGCCCCCCTCGCTCTCCTTGCCCATATTTTTCCAACAAGGGTATGTGATTGTAGAAGCTGCTGGACTTCCTTCGCGGTAAGATGTATGGGATAAAAATGATGAAGAAGAAGAGGGGGAAAGGAGTAAGATGGGGAGGTTATCCTCTGCTCCTAAGTGTGGAAAAATATGAAGGAGACAGTGTGACACTTGCTTTTTGGCAATAATGCGATTTTTTCTTGGTTTTTTCCCTTTCAAAACCACGACTACTATTACTACGGCTACATGCGTCGCAGGTTCCCGGTGGTGGTGCGGGGTGTGTTTTTTTGTGCAGTACGATGTGTGGAGAGAAGTAAAAGACGAGGAGGAAACTTCTTGCTGGTCCTCTAGTCGCCTGTCATCGTCGCCTTGTTAGATTTTGATTTTGATCCATGGTTTTCTTTCAATGTAGCCACTACGACAATTGTCACACATTCCCCAATCGTTGCTGGGTCGGAGTGGAAGTGTTGGTGGTGGCGGTGGTTGTTGGTTCGAGAACATGAAGGAGGGTATGTGTAACTGAAAGCTTAGGGAACAAGTGGAAGTGTGTAGGTATGTTAAGAAAATATCAGAAATATGTAAGACTTTTTTTTTTACCAAGTTTCCTTTTTCATGAGCATTGTTGGTGTGCGAGAGCTTTGTTCATAAGGATATTATGGGGAAGGTTTTGACATGATGGAAGAATGGGAAATATGTGTGCGAGGGGAAAGAGGTTTGTGTATGATGATGATGATGGAGGTTGTATTTTTTTTATTTTTTTCCCCTGCTTCAAGATAGGGAGGTGTGATATAGATTTATATAATAATAAGAAGGTTGCAGATTTTCGACTACTATTCCAATTTCTTGTTTAGTTGTATAGGAGAACACCGCGACTGTACTCATGGTGGCGGCAAGGAAAGTAAGGAGTGTGGTGGCGGGTTTTGTCCAGCTGAGCAAGGAAAATGTATACATATACATTTATATATATGTGAGAGCAAGGGAGCGGAATCTCTTGGGTGTCAGACACCTTGTGCTCTTTTTTCTCTTATTCTTCTTCACTTTGAGTGCCTATGTACATCGGAAAAGAGAGAGAGAGAGAATTGTGCGGCAGAGGATTCAGCACAGTGCTCTGCCCTGTCGGAGCTTTTAATACTTTCTGAGATATGACCAACTCATAAATCACGGGGTTGGTCCAACCTCGGGACAGACGACGGACATCCGAATTTTCTTTTTTCTACTTCCCTACCCTCCAACTTTTTCCTCTTCCCGCTTACTTGCTGTCTCCCGCTCTCTCTCTCTCTCTGTCTCTCTCTCCCGTTTTCATCTCCATGGGATTGTGCTTCTCGTCTGGTACGGCACAGGGTACATAGAAGAAGGCAGTCTCACACAAAACGTACATACTTAGTGAAGCATTTTGTGTGCATGTAAGGGGAAGGAGTACGACGACGACAAGGACTTGGTCCAAAGATAGTAAATGACTTGGTGGATAAAAGCTGGGGAATAAAAACCATTAAAAACGGGCCTTGTTTTTAGGGGAAACGTGGTGTACATTTCTAATCGTTGAGGATTAATGTTTTTTTCAACCATTTCGACGACAATGACATTTTGATACCGTGTAGAGCTGTAACACCAAGTAGTATACTTGGCGTCTAGAATGCTACTAGTAATGGGCCGACGAAGCCTCGCAATGAAGGATGAGGTCGTGTTGAGGAAGAAAATTGTTTTTCGTTTCGTTGTCGCGAATAAAATCTCTTCTAAAGCTATTGGGAGCAATTATATATTTAGTTTATATTAGTATGAGTATTAACTATTAACTATAAGAAGTGAAAAAAATTAATGGTTAAGATGTATACCCGATACCGATAACGTACGTGTACCGATGTATGTATTGCATGGGGTAATATGAGAATTTTACCAAGCTAATTTTTCGTTGCATTTATTTACTCTAATGTCGAGCAGAAGTCCAGAAAAAAATGAAAGTCCGGCTTCGGTGGAAAATCGTGAACTATTGTGTCAGCATCTCAAATTCAAGTACCCCATCTCAGTGGTGGATAATCTGCAAAGACTATTACAACCTGTTGTATTTGTAGACCAGCCAAAGGAGAAATTGGACAAGTAAGAATGCTCTACTTGACGCAGTATGAACAGTGTACCTTGATTACCTATGTACGGTAATTGATGCCTGAGCCAATAGTTGACGTTATATATATGTATAAGTATTACTTGTCAATTTTCAGGTGGGCTCTGGCGAAGCCAGATGAGTGGAGATTTATTCGCGAAAATTTCTCCGTTGATTATACAATCAATTGTACGGTGGTGGAAGACGAAGAAGGCATTCCAGATGACCCTGCTCATATTTACGAACCAGGTAAATGAGACATCCACACATAAGCACATATTTTTGTTTAATAAAAGTGGTTACTGCTACTAAAACCATGCGTTGTGACGTTTATGTGCTCTGTAGAGGTTTGTGACGAATGTAGTAGCAACTGGAGTGCAGAGACTCAGGCCGAGCTGTTCAAATTCGTGGGTGAAGCCGTATACTTCAAACCCTTCGATTCAGAGGAGGTGGGAGAGTCCAATTTTCGGGAAAATGGAGGCGAAGTTGATGATGATGACGACGATGAAGACTTTAAGGTTGTGGTATGTATATTCTCTGTTTTGGTTAGTATCACTCAAAGTAGCTAAATTATTAACTGCAAGCTATTGATACTATTCTAGCAACCAGTATCCAAGAAAAAGCGGACGGATGAAGTAATTCAGCGGCGAAGCGGCCGCAGTCGAATGGGCAAGAAAACGAAGAAAGTGCTAGTCAGCTCAGAAGACACGGTCAAGAAACTTAAGCACTACGTAAGCTATAATACATACATGTCAGACGTTTACAAAAAATATGTTGATGTAAAATTTTATTGTATTAATCCTTTGCAGTTAGTTAAAGCTCTTGCTTTTGAGGTGCTGGCAAGTGACATTAGTTTGTACTACAACGGTGCTCACCTATCGGATGACACAGCCACTGTCGCATCGCTGGGTATTTTCCCGGGTGCTGGTGTTTTTTACAAGGTAATCAAAATGGTTTTATGTTGTTACAAATACTGACTCCTTCGTTGTTTTAAATTGGTGAAATAGCAGTAACTTTGGCTAAATCCATTTTTATCCGCGTTCGAAACTTCCTTTACCAAAAGGTATAACAATCTATAGGGTACTTGTACATAGCATCACATACATATAATCGACCAATAGTTTTCTCTTTTTGCAAGTAATTACTATTCTGTTTTTTTAATATTAGCTAAAGTAGTTTTTTCGTAGCACTTTTTTTTTGCTTCTACTAATTTACCCGACCGAAAACGTTTTCGTCGACAAACTGACTTGTAAGAAGCATTTATTGCGCAATATTAATAAGGGCTATAATAGTAATTACGACAAAAGTTACACAATTTTACTACAGTGAAAAAGAAAATACTCATTATTATGATTATTAGTGGGCAATTCTCACGAATATTTTCCATCTCTTTGTTGAATTGTAGTTTTTCAGCAGTTGCATGTAATATTTTTGTGGAAAAAGTTTTGTGTTTGAAATCTCTGAGTAAAATTTCTGTCATGAATGCAAATAAAACTTTTGCATTCATTTCGCATGGACCCCAAAAAAAGGACATTAAAAAAATAAGTACTACTTATGTACTTTTCACTTTGGCGTGTATTTTGGCGAGCAACTTTTAAGTTGGTGTACATATGTATATTAACTACACTGTACTGATACACATTAGATATGTTCAAGATTCTGTTTAGCTATTCCACGTTTTGTGGTTATACCATTCTGTGAAAGCCGAGGGGAAAGAAAGGCAAGAGCACTTGTGTTGCATTGTGAGTACTTTGTTCATGGTGGTGATGGAAAAGCCATACAGTTGTAAAGGGAGTGCAGAGAGGTTGATGATGTTCTATTGCTGATGATGTTGCTTTACATGACCGAGAGATACTCCAGCACACTAGACGGGAAAGAGAAAGGAAAGACGATTATATTGCAAAATTGTTTTTACTGGAAGGGGGAAGGGACGGATGGTTGAGTGGCTCAAATAATAATTTAGGCTGCCGCCACCGTAAAATATTTAAAGGGTGATGTTTAAAGTCTGTTTTTTATCGTTTCTGAA
Organism: Disparrhopalites patrizii; assembly: GCA_034698585.1. NCBI lineage: Eukaryota > Metazoa > Arthropoda > Collembola > Symphypleona > Sminthuridae > Disparrhopalites > Disparrhopalites patrizii. Next base: position 14,164 of record JAQGBT010000238.1, read on the forward strand.
AGCAGAGTAAAAATTGATTTAATACTCTTTCCTGCATTATACGCTGCACAGCGAGAACAGGTCGGAGGAAGAAACATGTAGTCAAGAAAAGGGGTCTTGCACTTGCATACATTGATGTGTAGATACGTAATGATTCCCCCTCCAAGCTATAGTACTTAAAACGAGTACCAGCGAAAGAGATGGTCGAAATTTGTGTGGTATAGTTTGTAGTGCGATAAAGTGCTGTATGTCCACGAGGGAATGGGAGAGTGAAAAAAGAGGAAGGAACTGCTGTAGCTGTTACCACTTTTGCATTTGGTCTAATTGTCGTGAATGTGAAGACTAGAAAGAGGTTTCCAACGTGTTGGCTATTTATTTCGTAAAAGAATTTTACTGCAAGGACTTTATAATACTCTCTCACCCTCTCTCTCTCTCTCTTGTCTCACCCAGAGCAGTATGGATGTGCATGGGGGGAGTGGAGTTGGTGGTGGCAGTCCATTAAAATGTTCATGTTTAATTATTATGTCTTTATTATAAACCGAAATATTGACTGTGTGTCTCGTAGAACCTGTTTTTCCACCCATTTTATCGTCTATTGATACGCCGAGTTACCAACTGTAATTATAGGCTTTCAGTTTCCCAATTTTATGAGCCTCTCAGGTTTTTCCTATAAATGTTTATATGTGTAATATGTAGAAATTACCTTCTGTAGCTTCAGTCAAAGGGATGGATGTTAGTTCTCTGTGGGATGCACACAACGAAACCACATTATCCATTTGCGGCAACAAGGGAGAAATGATGAGTGGTGAGTGAGAGGTTCATGTGCATGTTTGCTGAAAGTCGGTACTTATTGCGCTAATACCTAAGTCTGATTCATTCCGGCTGAAATGGGTTTAGAGTGCAGCAGAAGTGCAACATACGAAGTTTTACCACCTCCAAAGAACTCTTAATGTTTTCACCAATGTCCATGTAAGTTTTGTTCATTCGTATTATAAGGTGGAATTTTTCTTGGCATGAATGCGTAGCATTTATGCTTTTTGTCTGCACGGTCACAATGAATTTGGTGATTAATATTTGAGTACAATATTAAGGCAACTGAGATGAGACCGTAACTTTTTTGTAAAAACTTGATGCTCCATTCCTCCCTCTCTCTCTCTTTCTTCCCTATCGTTGTCTTCCTCTTGTTTCCTCTCACGTTCGTAATTTTTTCGACAAGTGTGCATGTTGACTTACTTTTTTTGCGGAAGAATTTGTTAAAGAGACAAAAGAATAAAGCCTCCCGACAAGATTTTTTCTTACTCTCACGTTTTAATCTCTGCAATGATGTTTTGACGACAAATTGTAAATGGAAACGGACGTGTACTATAAACACAGGTATAATAGAATTTATTCTCAACATGCCCCAATTTTGAGTTCTCCTGCAGGCTTCGTTGTGTAATGGGAGTACCTGTGGGTATTGAGTATGTATGTATCGGCCTTTTTATGCCCACTTGTCACTTACATTAATTGCAGGAAAAGTAACAAATGTAGCCGGAAGTTGATGCGAACGAAAGACAAGGTTGCAATATTCCAGGGTCAGTTGTTTGTTAATAATCGTCACTGAAAGCAACAAGCAAGCGAAGAAATGGGATGTTACACTAGTTATGTTTGGTTGTTGTACCTTAATTGTGGAATAATTACAAAAAAATACAGCCTATTGATTTAATCCTTGATTCGTGACAGCCGCAATTGTAAGGTAATTGATAGTTGCGTAATTAACCAAGTAGTCAAACAGCGAATAAATCAATGAGGGATTAAGGATGTGTGTAGTGGTGGTGCATCATTTGGGAAGCCCAGGAGTGAAGTCTCCCACCGAACTCACTCCTACTCGGAAGGCTCGAGTAGGTCCATGGTAGGTGGTCGTTTTTTGGGCATAAATTGTATGGGTCAATGAGAAGCGATACATGGTGGATTGTTGACGAGATGTAACCAAGGAGTGTGTAGTAGCAAGCACAAAGGGATAACATTCTTTTTTATGTTCGTACTTGCACTTGTCCATTGAAAAATAGTTTTGGCAGTGACGTGTCAATGTCATTTGTTTAGGATGATAATAATTAATACGGTGGTATGTACCTATGTATTATGTTTGAGTACGTACGCGTACCTCGGTTTGCACTATCGTCGTCAGGACGGGAAGGTTTTCCTTTAAACGTGATCAGAGAGAATGAAGAGATATTATTTTTTCCCCATCTTGGTGGTGGCGGTGGTGTTGTAGATGATGATGACGGTAATGCTGACGTTTGCACCTTTGTACATGCATATGTGTTGGAATGGGTTTATACACACGTATGAATTCAGAATTGTATTTGTATACATATATATATAGACACACTTGGCTAGGAAAGTATGTGGTAGGGGCAGTGGTTGTAACTTTACCAGTTTTTTCTCCCTGGTGTTTGATGTGCATGTGAATTTTTATTCATACATTAGTGTATTGCTTGTAATAGAGTTTAATCATGATTATTACACGGGAGGAAATTACCAGTCTCTGAGACTTTGGGGTTTTCCCCAAAAAATATTTTTTTCCTGTGCATTTTTAGGATTTATCATTTCTACAGCAAATAAACCTGCATACAAAACTCGCCGCCATGTACTGTACAAAGTATCAGGTCCGTGCCGCTTACATGCTTGAATGATTTGTTATTGTTATTATTGATTAATTGTAATATGAGGGTAGTTTTTTGTTTTGGGAACAGTTCCGAGACATACTTTTTCCGCTTGCTGTCAAAGTTGATACCTATTTCATATGTATGTCTATACGCATGGTTTTTTACATTCTTTTTTTTCTGCATGAGAATTTAAATTTAAAAGGTTGAATTACAGTTCATTCACAAAATTTCCTCTTGGAAATGTAATTTTTCAAGGGTTTGAATTCCTTACCTTGGAAATTTGTATGAAGATTATTTACTATTTATTTAAACTAGAAAGTTTTGAATTATGTCCTGTGTAATTAAGATAAAGCTGGTGGATTGGTAACTGGGTAAATAGGCGTAAAATATATGTAAAAGCTATAAGAACCTATTGCAAAACCCTAGATGCGACTGTTGGATAAATCAAAGCTCACGAGTCTGCTGTGTGAGAGAAATGATTCGAAGAACAAGAGCAATCAGGAAAGAAGAATCATGAACAAAAAGAATAAATATAAATCAAGAAGAGGAAGGACCGGTTCTCCAAAAAAATTACAGGAGTAGCGTCCTAACTCATTTTACACAAGGTGTAGACTTTGACACATTTATTTTTTCACAATTCCAGTTGAGAGGTAGAATTTACATTTTGAGCGTCCCCCCTTCCACAATGGTAGCACATACACACGCAGGATTTTTTTCTGTTTTACTTTCGGGAGTCAAAATGTATTATTAATAATGATAATAAAGGTCTTTCTTTGCTAGGCTATTATGCAAATGCTCCAGTTGCATTCATCATTTTGCGTTTGGGATTTCACTCTACTTCCCTCTTAATGTGTTAAGCGAGACAGATGCTCACATACTTCTTCTCATGTTCAGCAATAATTAACACTTGACCTAACACCACTACCCTGCTATTACTTAGGTAGATCTTAGTAAATCCAGACTTTACATTGATTCTGCGTAAGACAATGCACTGCATTGTTGAAAAATAAATAATCTATTTGTTGTTGTTTTTACTGTAACATTTGTCGCTTTTTTTTCAATTGTTGAAATAATGGTTGGCGGTTAAATAAATGGACAGTGACGGAAAAGATCACTGAAAATGAGTTCATTGTTGTGCCTAAGGAGCAGAGGAGGAAAAAGAAAAGCATATGCATACTATGAACTCCTGATGGTCGCTGTAAATAAAAGACATGGGGAATGAGAAGGAGGAGGTTCTACAGGGAGATTATTTTGTGGAGACCAAGCAAAAAATAAAGGTAACAGTTGGCAAAGCTCTCTGTTACTACTACATAGTCTCTGCAAGTGGTTGGTGTAGTTTCCAGATTTACTAATGAGTTTCTTATATTTGCCTTTCTTCAGAATTTGGAGGGACGCACATAGCGAGGACGGAAAGAGAAGGAGAGCAAGTACTTGCAGTATTCTTGTACTACAACAAATCGCCTTTCTTGCAAAGAGGCAGGGAAATGTGTACAATTTATTTATTATCAATAGTGCATCCCCTCCTCAGAGTTGAAGGTAGTGGGTTTACCCACTATAGTATTTCTTGACTGTGATAAGAATAGGTAAAAGTACTAAAAAAAGGAGATTATTAATATAGTTCGGTAAGGTTGATGAGAGTAAACAACTTGCTGATTTTAAGTTCTCCCAGAGGTTTTTTCTCTTGTCCAGCTCTACTTCAACGCGTTTCATACCCGTATAGCTCATGAAAAAAGGGGAAAGCAAGTGAAAATCCGGCCACATCAGATGTTGCATGATGTACACATTTGGAAAAAATACCTTGTTGGAATTGTTGCACCGGCTTTAATGGCATCAGGTACAGGTTTGTAATGCTGTACCGTCACATGTGTTAAATACTAGTATGTGTTAAGGGGCGAAGGTATACTGGCCGAGGCGTAAGAAAACACATTAACGTAGCAGGTTGCACACATTTCCTATGAATGTTAATTGTTGTTGCTGGTGCAGGAGCATAAAAAGAGGAGAGAAAGAAAGAAATAGCAAAAGAAAAAAAAGTACAATAAAAACGATTCATGTGGGCGGAACATGATCGCTTGTGTGATAATTATAATTTTTTTCTTCGCTTTTCTCTCTGGGTTGGTAGTAGCAGTTGTTCCTGTAGCTTGGCTCATTAAGGCTTGTTTAAAAAGCATTGAGAGGAAAGTAAGTAAATACTTGCTGCTTAATAATTACACATGTTGAAAAAGAAGTGGATAAAAGGGAAAGATGGAGAGGAGGGGGGAATGAAAAATATGCTCCAGTTACTCCAGGCAGCAGACGAGTTGGTTTTAAGTAGGTTCTTGTGCTAATTTATTTAAAGTATGTTTTTTTCCTATCATCTGTGGAAAGCCTCGAATGCAAACAAGAGAGAAGTGGATCAAGAATTTTTATGACAACTTTTTTTTCCCTATGGGAGCTTAAATTATTGATTGAATGGATATTGAATTTTTAATGAGAATGTGGTAAGAGGTGGGAGGGAATTGCAGCTTTAAATTGTTGGTGCGTGCTAATATAAAAGTGAGCTAGTTGTCCGCCGGTCCGGTTGCATTCATTTCCTCAGGCTGTTCCACCTGAACTCCTTAACCGACCAGGTAAAACACAAGGAGATGGGAAATTTGGAACATGCACCAACGGTCGTGAACGACTATAATTGTTTAGTTTTCTCTTCTCTCAAGCTGTCGGAAAGTCGGACATTTCTCCACGTTTGTTTAGGAATGGACATGGAAGGAGAAGGAATGTCTCTCGTGGGTAAATTATGCACTTATTACTGTGTTGGTGTAAATAGTATTATAGTAGGAATTATCAAATGGGTGTGGAAGATGTAATGATTGGGGAGATAGGAGAAAAGAAGAAATTTTTTAAGCAAAAAAAAAGAACATTTGTTGGTTTTTCTTGATTTGGGCATGATTATCATGGAACCTGTGAAAATTAGCGGGAAGCACTGAATTGTAAAGTTTTGTGAGAACCCACGAAAAATGATACTTACTTTGTGTGTAAACGTTCTCTATCCCTTCCAACTTGATCAATTTTCAAAGTAAAATGGTTTTAAAAGAGATTTGTTCGGAGGAAAAGAAAAATATAATATTTCCTTCTTCGCAACTTTTACACACAAAATGTATAAGGTATTTTTTTTGTCTCCTTTTGCACGAGAATTAGTGGTTGGATTTGCTGAGCACTAAACCACCATTTCAAAGATGATGTGTGTATACTGCACATGTAATTATGGACTACGTGCATATTCCACAGTGTGGAGCTTTGGAGTCAAAAGATTCCGAGTGCGGTGTGGGCTGCATGTGCATACAGGACATGTGTAATATGTGTGGTGATATTAAGTAGTGCCCATGTTTTTGTTGGGGGTGATGATGAGAAGAATTGTTTTTTTTTCTTCTTCTTTATTCCTCTTCTGCCTGTCTCTCCTTGTACTTCTTGCAGGAAACTCCCAATGTCGTTCAAATGTAATGGTGAAAGAGGTAGAATACGGGGCTAAATCTGAGGTGTGTGAGTAAAAACGTCGGAAGAATGAAGTATGTTTCCAGATGACAGGGCAGAGTCAAACATTAAATGGAAATAAATGAACTCGTGTTCATTGTAGTTATACTGAGGCAGTCCTATGTGAGTACACCATTTTACCGTTGTCCTTTTGTGTCTTGTCCCCATCCCCAGGAAGACGATGAAATGAAGAGAGTCCCTCTCATCAATGATGACTGTATCGAAGTAGAAAAGGGGCCCTTCTTTCATAAAGTACCTGGCACGTAGCAGTCTAAACTTGTGTAGACAGTGTGGTTATTATTACTACTATTACCGCAGTGATTCATGATGCCAAAGCCCTGGCTTGTTCCTCGAATCAAAGATGGATGACAGAGCATTGCAGGAGAAAGAGAGAGAGAGGGAGTACTTCCATAGGCATACAGTCAAGGGTAAATTTACGGTGGGATATCGGTTACAGAAAGGCATTCCGGGTAAGGACAGTCTGAGGAGTGAAAGGGTATAATAGTGGTATAAAGTACCAGAGGATGGTCTTGGCGCGCACAAAAAGGGTTGAATAGAATGAAAGACAAGAGGAGGAGGGCGGGTTGTTAGATATATACTCATGCATGTGTGTTTGCGTCTGTACAAGTGCAATAATAATATCGGAAGCAATCATAAGCAGATTTTTACTATCCTGAAATGAAATGGTTGCATTTTCACCTCTGTAATTATAGACTGTGCCATCAGTTTTAAAACCTTTTCAGTAATCCGCGTCGACTTTTACTTTTCCAACTTCGCCCCCACTTGTCTCTGTCTTTCGCTCTCGTGTCTTTCTTTTCTTTCTCTCTTTCCATTCTCTCTCTCCCCATTTGTACTCTCTCTCTCTGCCATTTGGTAAATGCATTAAAAAGAGACAAAATCAGAGGGAGGAACGACCAAGTTCAAGTTGTGAGTACGAATTAGGCAGTGGCTCCAACCCTGCCCGAGTCGCTCTGTCTCTCTACCCCTTCTTTCTATACTGACAGCACGAAAGACTTGGTAGTTGCAGCATTTAAAATATATTTCACAATAATAATTATTATGGATGCCTTGAATCTTTCTTTCTCTCTCTCTCTCTCTGCGGCCAGTCTCATCCCCTCCTCCATGTGTACTTACCATGTATTTTACCTCGAACTGCTAGGTCTACTAAAGTGGTTGGTAGTAGGAGTAGGAGTTAAAAAGATGAGAAAAAATGTAAAGTGCTTCTGATTAAGTGATGTTATGAGGAGTGAATTGCTTGCTCCGACCGTTGCTACTACTACTACACATACACGTATGTAACTGCGCAAGAAGATGGATATGATTCTCACCAAATTATCAAATGGCACTTTTAAAAGTGACGAGCGTAGCACGACTACTGGACGACTTTAGGAGCTTGCGTATGTGATGTAATAAGTGTAAAGTACATTAGTACATTTTGATCTCTCTCTCTCTCTCTCTTTTCATCTTTTGCCTGTACATTTTAAAACTGGTACTAGGTGCATTCGCTATTACTGCTACTGTTTGAGCAAGTTGGATGGAGTGATGATGATGAAAAGGTAATTATTATTACTGCTCTGTATAAGTCAAAACCATCTCGGACATTTTACTTACGCCGGTAATGAATGTGCAATACTACACTTGAAATGGCCCTTACTTTACTTGATTCCCCCTCTTTTTTGTTGGCAGCTAACCGAGGTTTACGATATGGGTGTAGGAGTCACAATTGTGTATCACAATTGTGATAGTGGACGGAGAGAATCAGGAGGAACAAACTATGGTGCTTTCATATGAGGGAAGAGTGAAGCCTTTAAGTCTGAGGTCACTATACTTGCTTTGACAGTGTTTTCCTTTCTTTTTCCACACAGTTGTGCGATAATGAGAATTTCATGGTGGTGTATGGTATTTACCATTGTAAAGAGACAAAAATTTGCCTGCTTAGCCTGAATAGGTTTCCCTGAAGGTTGTATTAAAGCTCCTCGTGAGTGAATAAATGGACACAGTGGATGACAGTCTCGAGTCTTTTACGAATTTTTTGTCATGAACATGGTGCACGCCGTCACAATACATATTAGGAGCAGTCATACTTTGACGGATGCTCCAACATTGACCAACTTCTGTTTTTCTCAGAGATGGCAAGAGAGAGAATGAGCGGGAGAACAATTAGCGTGCCACAAATTCTTTTGCTGGGTACGGCAAACTTTTAAATTAGAAATACATTTATGCTCAATTTTTGTTCTCTATTCTCGTTTAAATTGATGCAAGTCAATACTTTTCTAGCCATTTAGCGCAATATTTTCTATTTGGTCAGTACATATCTCCTGTGTTTGCAAACATAGCATTGAACTTGTTGATTCAATGGTATAGTTTTTATATAATGTATAAAAAAGAGAAATGTTGCTGCTGTAAAATAGTGTGATTAATCATTAAACGCGCTATATTTTTGTTGGCAGTCCCAAGTGTCCCTGTCCATGGATGTAAATAAAGTGTTGGCAAGTAGAGAAAAAACAAGAGAGTTGCTTCCTTGTTTCCGGATATGGTAGTGGCGTGCCGGCAGATAAATAGTTGGGGTGGTCTCCAATGTGCTGCAACGGTTACGAAAAAGAGAAAATTGTAGAATGCTTTCCTGGCATTTCTGTTGTGCTCATTCCATGAGCTTTTTTGGTCTTAAATAGTTGTTTCTTTTCGTTTTGATAATTTTGATTTATGACAGAATTTGCTGAGGGTCTTAAAAAGTTAAACACGGTTTTTGCTTTGTTCTAATTCTCTTCCTCTTCGAATCCTCTTGTCGCCTTTTGTATGGAGTGTATATGTACATACAATGTTCATAGACATACCCATGCAGACCAGTACTTCCAACCATATGTAAGATGGGATACAGGGACGTACATATTTGATTATGAAATGCTTGTATTTTGTTTCGTAATTTATTTTTCCAAGGGGGGTGAGATGGTTCTTGCTTCCTTTTGTGATATCACGGCTATCATTGTTTTTTTTTTGTGGGAAAATGAAGAAGATTTTGTCGTAATTGGAAAAAGCAACTGAGACATCCAGTCTTCTATTCGAGGTGGCTGTGGAGGAACAGTTCTATTGTTTGGAAGAGAGAAATGTCGGTGGAATGTGTGTACATTGTGTATGATTTTGATGTAATAATTATGTAAGATTATGTTTTTACCCTTGTTTTTGCCCGTAAATGCTTTCGTATGTTTGGTTAGAGAGATTTTTAGGACTGGTTCATTTGACACAAAACGCGAGGGAAGTTTTGCAAGTAAATCAAACTGGGAGGGAGACAAAAGTCGAAACAGAGGAGTAAAGTTGGATTTAATGTGAATTCCAGGGTATTAACTACATTCGTTGGGGACAAGTTTGTTGCATATTTGAGTGGAAGGCATGTAATGTATCATTAAACTCCAGGTTGATGGGTTCCTGTCTTTGTCTCGGCAATTCTGTTCCTTATAAATGTGTGAACATTGGTTTCAGAAAGTAAATATTCAAACAGTAAATTTCTAAGAGCAGTTGAAGAACCGGGAGAGAGGGAGAGGAGAGAGAAAGGAGCATGGTATAATGCACTAGATACAGTTTATGATGGCAAAGTGAAGGGTTGAGTTATGAGGAACATATGTAGCTACTAGACGGGGAAGAGACGAAAGAGTACCTACTTGTACGGGGGTGTTCCTCTGATGTTTTCTCTCTCTGTGGCTCTGGCTCCATGTAGCTGTCCGACGTTGGGATGCTTATTTGTCTCGTATCTCATTCCTCATCTGTTATCTGTGAAGTTCCCACGCTTCTCCAGATTCTTCTTCGTCTTGGTCTTTTTCCACCTCCTCCTCCGCCCCCTCCCCCAACACAACTTTGAAAATGTATCAGAAGTGCTCCTTTTTCACAGAGTGGAAGCAAGAAAGGGAGTCTCTCCTTTCTGTTCGAAGCAGTCCTCTCGAGGGACTCATGGAGCTAAATTCTCACTGTCTATCACTTGACTGTACACAAGTTCCACTGCTGGGACTCTGTGGATCAGTGAAAGTGAGTTCAAGGAATCCGCCAAAAATGATGCTCTGATTAGGTACGCTGTGTACGTGTGTGTGAAAAAAAATTATTCAAGCTTTTTTTGTTTTTTTTGTTTTTACTATTACAAACATGACCATAATGAAGCAACAAAATCCCCTCTCTCTTTCTATCTTTTGGGACGATTTAGAAATAGGCAGTATATAATATTAATTTTGACAGTCCTTTCATTCCTTGGCTGCGGCTCAATGATTGATGCCTGTCAACAGATAATGGTAGCGTAATGCGATGCACTTGTCCTATAAGCTTCATCTTGAGGGTTGGAGCACCAAAATAAGTTGTTTCACATTATTAGCTCTTTTTCATTTGGAGGGTCAATTTCTGGATGGGTGACAAAGTCTTTTCATTCCGTTGTCACACCACTTGGTTTCCTTTCTTCCTTCACAAGCTGTGGTCGAACTTTTTGTTAAAAGGATAGACGTTTTTTTTTTGTCACAGTGGCTGCATGCGTAATGAGATTTGGAACGGTGGAGGATGTATGAAGTCGAGTGGAACAGGTTTATTTTCCTCGTCATTGCCAGTCGAAGTGTCACCTCTCAGGTCTTTACTTTCACCACTGTGAGACTCCTTTTTCCTATGCGCCCGTACCTGAGATCATATTGCCGTAAGTGCTCCTTAAAGTGAGGGTAATGAGATCTGCTAATGTCAAATTCGTTCAAAAACTTTGTTTCTGTGACAATTACACGAGTAATTCATACCATCCTTGTCGTCCTGTAAAGGATCAATCATTCGGTACTCATCAAAGGCACCACAATGTTTGGTGGATTTTTTGTAAACTGTCTTTTAGAAACAAGGAAAGGTACTCATTAAATGTCTACCAAATTGTGTGTTTTGTCTCCAAAATGTAGATTTTATTTCAGGGAAGTCATAGTAACCATATAGTAACCCCAACTTCTGTATTCCTTTTTTTCGTAAACGGTAAAGCGCTATTTGTGTTGAATAGGAAAACAATGACATTCTATTACTGTGTGCCATGTTTTTTCTTCTTTTTTTGTTTTGCCCAGAACAATTGCTTGCCTTTTTTTTTTGCATTCTTTGATGTGCTTTTCAAACGCACTGCAGGTACACTACTGATACATGTGACTGTCGCACTTTAAAGGTTTGTGTAAATGGAAATACTTACGGCAAGGACGTTTTCAGTATACAAAAGTATTAATTTACGGCTATTTAACTAAAACAAGCCCAAGTTTAGCTACTGTCCAAATTTTTTTTTACCGTGGGCCATTACAAGAAATGCGTGAAAGTCAATGAGTGACTGCTTCCACATTTTAAATACGTAATCGTAATGCACGAAGCCGCAGTATTGCAGGGTAATAAACCGAGTCTGCCGGAGCTTGGGGCACTGTGAAACAAGAGGGGTGACGATTTAATCGCATGAGTATCAAGTGTCGTAGAGACTTACGTATAAACGAGTCTGAAATCTTTGAATGCGCTATGATGGTCCTTGTGGTGATGGTTGTTTGGAGCAATTATGGATAGAAAGTCTGGAAGAAAGAGAGAGAGAGAGAGATGTAATGGTTAGCCTTTGACTGTCATTGTGGGATTTCGTATTACGATGATGGTAATGACTACTGTGAGCTTGGAGGCATGGACATGCCCTAGTAGTAGGAGTGTTGGTACCACATAACTTAGTGGTTTCTTCCACAGAAGCAGACCGGGAGAGAGAGAGAGAGAGTGAAAGAAAAAGAGAGAGAGAGGTAAGGATTTAGCTTTGCTTTGCCAGGCATTTGTAAGTCATAAGTCAGAGATGTCAAACCACAAACTGTTTCTCAGCTTACATCATCACCGCCACCACCATCTTTTGAGCCTTTTCCCTCGCAATTGCCTCTTGCTCGGTCTGTCTTTCTCTCTTTACTATGAGCTTCAACCATGTGTTTTGGGTATATTTTACCGGCACTCACACCTCCTGGTAAATGTGCGTGTTCGTCGATGTTATTGGGCGAAATGCAATGCCATTATTTTAAGGCAGGAACTATTGCCATTTTCATGGTTCTTTCGGATTATCATGAAGCATGGATTTAAGTATTCTTAGCATTTACGAATTTTGAGCTTTTACAAGTGTGCTATTTACTTCATGTCACGGCGCGAAATTGTAGCTTCTGTAACAGAATAAGACAAAATAAAAACGAACTCTTGGGAGTTCCTCTGGAAGTAAAATTCCTGGCGATAACGTTTGATTAAGCTCTTTTATTCTGATTGGCAGATGATTATTAGTGCAGTTGTAGTCTTTGTCAACGAGAAATTTTGACAAGGATGTAAAAATGAATGAAGGCAGTTATGAAATGGCTAACCACGAAAAAAGGCACTAATGTGTTCCTTTCAATTTATTTTAATTTCAGACGGAGCGGATCGACAATGATGATTCCATGGACGTGGACAGATATGCGGAGCCCGAAACGGGATTTGCAGGCATGTATATTTTTGTTTACTCGTCACTGATTTTATACTATGCCTGTGTCTTTGCATGATAGTACATGATATCACGAGTGTATCATTGGGTTTCCGAAGGAAGCCTTTGATAATTGAATAATGCATATTTTGTGTGCAGTGAAGGATATACATAATCTTCTTGACTCACCTAATTTATTTTCTTTTGCCGTCATTATCCTGAGCAGCGGCAGCATTATCATTATCCTCGTCGGCCGCACTGTCGGTAGCGACATATATGAGGATTTTGCCTAGCCCCATAGTCAAGTGCTCGCATTGACTCACCACAAAGACCATTGTGTGGAGCGATACATACGTGCAGTGTTTGACAGACTTTACTTGTGGCGAGTAAATAATAGTAATAATAATAGACTCGTAGTAAATCAATGCTCAATGCAGTGAGTGAGAGGATCTACGCTTGAATTATCGTAAAAACCCCGGAAGGTCTAATTTTTTTTATTGTTTCCATCATCAGCATAATCTGTTTGAGAGTTTTGTTCCCTTTAGTTCGTTCCTGCATGATTATGGTGGTGGTGGTGGATAATAATAACACTTTCGTGATCACTCACACCTATTGCACCTTGCGGACTTTTTCAAGTGAGTAGCAAACAGCGCTTGCGACGTGGGGAGATTGGAGAGAGAGAGAGAGAGAGAGAGAACGGTCGGTGAGGGAAATGACAATGAGGACAGAAAAAATCATGTTTTTGCATAGTACGGTTTAAAATCATATAGGAAAAATTATTGTCTCCTACGAGGGGGCAGCCTGGGCTTTCACAGTATTTATACCATAAAGAAAACCATTATATCATGAGCGGATGAATCTTATAATGAAGGTAGCACGAAGAAAATGATTATAAAGTTATACATGTGTTCCTTTTATGCAATTAGCCGATCATCAGCATTGACAATGTTTGTGTCTCCTCTCAGAGAAAGAATGATAACTTGAGATTGTGGTCGTTTCCTTTGAGTTTAAAATGCAAAGGCAGGGAGGGGTGTAAGACGACCTAGGAGTATGGAGACGGTATGTATAGGGAAAAGAAGGAGCCTCCAGGAGGGCCCTAGTAGTGTGACTGAAAAGAAAGAAGAACGAATTGTGGATGTAAGAGTAGTGATGCTGTGTACCATCTACAATGATAACAAATATAAGGTGATGGAACAAGCTTTTTCCTACAAAAAAAAAAGAGGAAGCAGAGAGGGGAAAAAAATCATGCATGATAATGTTTTTTCATTGCTTACATGGTTCAATTATGTACAAGTAGCAGGGAAAGGTTGGGAAGGGGAAAAAACGGGGAGAAGAGCTACGGGATCTGCATGTACATACATATGTGCTCATGTTATACTTGGAGCGAAACTGATAAATGATAAGAATCTGCATACAGTGCACACATATCTGTATATGAGTGTACTGCAGTGTACATACGGGAGACTTATAATAGGTATTAGTCTGGAGTATGTCTTCATGCTGTGTGCTGGATCTCCTTACTCGATCTTTCCCTCTTACCTCTCGTAAGAAAGACGGGATAGTAGAGTCAAGGTACGTATGCTGGTGTAGATGGATGTACTGTGTTCGTATGCAGGAGGTACTGACAAATACTTTCCCTGGTGATTGAATGTAAAAATGCTTCGTGTAATTATTTAGAGTGACCATATGTGCCGCTTTTATGCATAATTATGTGCTGGATTTGATTTTCCAGAAATGTTGTTATTACTTCCCTTCATGAGGTAGGCTATTGGCTATGCTAACGTCTTTGAAATGTAATAAAATTACTCCATGGAGTCGGGAGTGATGAGGGATAGCAGGGAGTGAGAGTTTTGAGAGAAAGAGCCAGAGAGAGAGAGAGAGGCAGGGAAGGAAGAAAGGCTGTCGTCCGGGGAGACCATTGGGAGGAAGAGAAAGATCGAGAGAGAGAGAGAGAGAGAAAGAGAAGGGTCTGCAAAGTACAAAAGGCAGCAGTTGGACGAGTGAGCGTATCATTTGACAATGAAGGATTGAATAATGGACGGCGCCTGATAAAATTACCTCTAGGCCGATTGTTCCTCCTTTTGAGTCCAGGTAATTTGTTGAGGTGTCCTCTCTCCCTCCCTCCCTTATAAATAAATTTCTATTCATTAGTTATCTTATCATCAAAGGCTCTAAACTCCTCACACATTATCTCTTCCCTTTTCCTTGGCCACGGCCGTAAAGAGGCGACCATGCAAATGACGGAAACATCTTTACGTTGGCTTTGCTCTGCCGACACCGTCTTATGGAGACTTACTTTTAATGCGTAATATTAGTACTTGAGACGAGAGAGCCCGGACTTGCGGAAATCGGAGTCAGATGATACAAGACTGGACACTTCCATTCCTTTTACCTCCAGTCGTCTTTGTGGTGGAAATATTTAGTTTGGTCGTAGAGAGTTAGAATCCATCGTGTTTATTCATATGATTAGAAAGGAATGCTTATCTTTTGCTCCCAAACGTCCGAATTGACAGGGTTAAGCGGGTAGTGTGTGATTGAAAACCGGCAAATGATGAAATATAATAAGATGCAATTTGAAAATTGCTGTCTATATCAGTCCGAGAAGTGTAAATGAAAATGAAATAATGTGTTACAGGAAAGCGGTGGGGTCAGGAAATAAAGGGAGTACCTACTTGTAATTGGGGCTGCATTTATTAGAATATATAGATACTGCAGGGAGGATAAAGGGGAAGAGTGAGACAATATCCACGTCCATTTGAGTTGGAGAAGTGATAAGACGAAATGAACGCTTTTAAATGGCTGTCTTTCATGTACGTGTCATGTACGAGGCGTGAGGTGCTTGATTTGGATTGATGCAATCTCGTATTGAGGATTACGGCTCAGCATCGAGTATCACATTCGGATGAGGTTACAAAGGAGATTAAAAAAATGGCTCTCCCTCCACCCGCCCTACGGAAAGGGCATTATGTTGTGTTGTGTCGTTAGTAAGGATCTATTTATTTAGTGCGTACACCCTCTCACGCTTGTTACCCACAGGTAAAAGGAGGAATGGGTGGGAAAAGCACACTATATCACATTCACTCACATAAAGTTTTTACAGGTGGGTGAAGATATGATTGCCAATGTGATAAGACTGGCTGTCTCATTGGTTGGCGGAGCAAAGGGGGGGGGAGAGAAAAGCTTTCGTGGAAAGAATGGCATTTAACTACACTTCTTCCTTTAGTTTTTTCCCCTCCCTGAACTCGACCACCGGCACAGAAAAAAAAGATTTAAGAGTAGTAAGCTCAGAGGTTTTACTTCTTTGGCACGAATATCCCTTAAAAAAAGATGGCGGGAAAGGGAGATGAGAAGAAGGGCCTTAACAGGTCCTGAGATCTGCTTTCCCGTAAATGTTGCATCGGAATAAGTTCGTCTGTATGTACATAAATTGCGTTGGGAATTTTAATTTCAAATGAGTCCATGAGGGAGAACATACATTGCAAATAATCGTGTTAATACACATTTTGTTTGGAATCATTACTATACATATATCTGTACACTATGTTTTATTTTTTGGGAAAGTTTTTGGGAAGAAATTTTTATTCCCAAAGAAAAGTTGAAGGAAGGTGAAAGAAAGCTGTATAGTCAGAACGCTGACTTTCTCCGCTTAAAAATAAGGAAGACTAGGGTGACATCGCCTACTTTATCCCGTTGTCAAGCACGACAGCGTCCGTACGTAATGTACCAAATAGTAGGGGACGATTATTAAAAATGCAGACACATTGTTGTGGCGTTGTTATTGCGGTTTTTGATTGGAACATGACTTGTCCACCGCGTGAAGATGTTCCTCACGAAGGTGGTCGACATATGAAGAGGCAGAAGGAAGTCCCCTGTACATACTCGGCGAGAGCCTACTGAGTGGACACGGACACTTCCTTATACATGCGTGATACGACATACATAAATGAGCGCGTGTTGTTTGTTGTAATTTGGTTGAGAAGCGAGGAGATAAGATCGGAGAAAAACGTCTTGTCGACTTTGATTTATATGATAAATATCTCCCGACTTTCCTACCATCAGGGTGTTTGTTCATTTTCTTTTTCTCATTCACCCTCTCGCATCTTTTCTCCTCGCCATTGGTCTCTTTCTCGCAAAGTGCCTTCACGTTACAACAAAAATGTTACGATTGCCACTTTGGACACGAATGAATGTACATATGCGTGTACGTATGTATGTATACGTATGCATGGTCAACATAGACAAAGCTACAAATTTCAACATACACTGCGTCTTCTTGCTTTATTTTCTTCACGCAAGTAATTATGTATGTATGTATATATTGTGGAAAGCGCAATATTTAAAAAAAAAAAAAAAAGTGGCATCTTGAGTCTTTTCATCCTGCTCAAGTGTCTGGTTCGAAGTTTTGTGTTGATGCTCTTTAAAAGTCGTCATAATCATGGTGGAAGCAGGGGACGGGTGAAAAAAAGGACTACTATGGAGTTTCGTAAGAGCCGGAGAGAGAGAGACAAGAGCTCACCGACTGGTGTGAGGAAGGAAAAAAAAGTGTGTAAAATTTTTAAATGGACAATATAAATCCATACTTTATTTATTTATGATGATATTCAGAGTAATTACACTCTCATGGGGTGAGGAGTTGAGAAGTGAAGCTGTATGGTTAAATAATGAGCAGTTTTATGAACTTGAACCACTGATCATCCTTGTACTGGTAGTCACTCTTGTTTGGAAGCGTACGTCTTTACTGAATGTTATGGGGGGAAACAAAAAAAAAAGGGTGATTGCAAGGGGTGATTTATTTCTCCAAGAAGGGAGGGAATTCATCCTTTTTTTTACTCTTTCCTTGGGCCTTGGGATGTAAATGTATGTAGCCATGGGTCCTTTCAAGTGCCACAGAAGTCAAGGAGTTTGTATAGAAAAGGAAGGAAGGAGGAGTTTGAAGTAGTACCTTCTTGGACACATGATTCTCCTTTTATATTTGGTATTTATGCATGAGTTAACGGTTAATATTTGCTCGTTTTTGCACCTACACGGATACTATTGAGTGCCTTTGCTCATATGCATTGTATGCACAGCATTCGTATTTATAGATGGCAATTTCTTTGTCATCCCTGTAGCAGTATTCCCCAATTTCAATTGAAGGAATTGGTTTTTGCTACGTGTAGGTGAACAATGTGGACGTTGTATTGTTGAATGTTAGAGGATTTTTTGCGATTCCCTGCATCGCAGAGAATGAATTCTGAACTTATGTCGGTGCTTTCCAACTCTTGTTGGGCTTTCTCTCGCTTTTCTCTTTCCCTCTCTCTCCCCTTTCTTTCTCTGTGTATTTGACTGACCCTTTTCTTATTTGGTTGGGTGTCAAGTGTCAGTTTTTTAATGAATTAATCTATAGACAAACAAAGTGTGGATTTGTGTAACTTGCTACTCCACTAAGATTGTAAAAAGTACGTCACTGATGATCAGAATTAATTGTTTTCTGCTTGGCAAAATCGATGATGGGTTGAGGTTTTTTCATGTGGCAGCACGTCGCAAAGTTTTGTAAGCGGTAGTAAAGAGAGTTGTAAGAGGAGAAGGTCCTTTTAGTCACGATTCTTCCCTCATCACAGATTTCCGATATTTGGTGCTTAATGAGAGTAAGTTAATTATGAAAAGTCTTTTGGACTGCTCAACAGGAGCGCGATCCGTTGTAGTGTAATCTTTCACTGGTAATTACAGGGGTATTGTAATCAGAAAAAATATTGTAAGTTTTTCTGTGTGCACTTTTTTTTCACCAGTACTACCAGGTGCGTGTACATACATAGTACATACATACATTAAATGTTCACAGGTGCGTAATCACTGTTCATGGTTAAGAAAATGTGCTATGAAGGAATTGTAATATTTCATTGCTTGTGACTCGCACGTGGTAATGCGCTTGTAAATTCTAGGGAATAATTCTTGATTAATTATTGACGATTGTTACTAATAAGACGACGTGTGTGTGCGAGTTAATTAATTATAGCATATTTCCTAGTATGTAATAATGTTAGTGTATTAATTTGAATATATTTTTTTTAATTTGTAGGAACAATGCTCCAATTACGTTTGGATGACGCGAGGAAGAACAGCTTTTCTCTTTCCACGCCTTCATCTTCCGTGGGTGCTCCTTCAGCGACCAGCATTGGCGAAGGCAAAAATGGTAGTAACACTAATGGGAAGATGGATCAAATGGAAGATAGAAACGCTTGCAATGGTAGCAATAGCAGTGGCAATGCCTCTGCCACTGTCACTTCCTCCTCGTAGATTGGATTTGTTCAAAAAAGAATCCGTCAACTGAACTATGTAAAGTTACTACCTTGTGTCGTGAATATTTTTTTTGTGGTTAATTTGTGACATACTTCTTGATTTTATTTTCCTTCTTGTCCTCAACCATCATTGCGATGTTCGTCGTGAGTGGATCAAAATGCGGTATGGATTTTAACATCCGTTGCTAATGTTTGAGTCTCCATTCAAATCCAACTGTTCCTTTTAGGGTAACGTAATTGAGTGTAGACATAGTTTACCAACTAGTTTTGTTCTTTGCATATGAATGTCGTCTTGGTCTGCATAAGTAATGAGTTGTTGGGAAGCGTTTCTTTTAGGCAAGAGTCAATCAGGAAAGCTAGAGAGGCTCTAGAATTGATATGGAATTGATTTCTAGAGAGAAAATCAAGTTAGATATGAAGTTTTCAATTACGCTGGTTCTGACATTGAGAAAATATTTGCTAGAACTTCTGAGAGACTAGTTCACCCCTAATTGCTGTGCATTAGTATTTTTTATTTGCGAAGATAGGCTTTATTCTGTCACCCTTGAATATATTGCTCCAAATGTTTGAGCTGTTCAACTTGGTGTTTCAAAGTGGGAATGACATTAAGAAGTTTTCATGGAATGTTTCTCGTAATGGAGTGGTACCGCACATTTATAGTTATTTTTATGTCAGTGTAATAACTAATAACACGACTGGAAAGATCTTTTAGACCTGTAAAAATCTAGTCGCTTTATTAAAGCATTTTTTTACGCTTTTGAAACTTGTAAATATTCTTCCCATTTTTTAAGACCATTTTTTTATGCCATGAACGTATTAAAAAAATGTTTTGGTCAATACTTGGCGCGATTACAAGTAATGGGTTCAGAAATTATAGGAAGAAGCAGATCAGATTAATGTCGTAATGTAATGCGTAAGAATAGGTGGATAGAGGAGTAGATTTGATTGGTATACATTTCCGAATTTACTTGCTTAAGTGCAGTACTTGTGGCATCTGTAGTACATTGGTGTTAGTAATAAAATTACTACATGTTAGTTAAAAATACAGGCATACTAGTGAGGATTTGCATGGGGTAAAGCTATGGCGTCTAGTGGCAGCTATTCCATGGATAATATGTATTAGTAGTGTCGCTTGGTACGTGGTCGGGTTTACCCTTTCATTGATCTAACTAGCTAGGAATAGTTTATTTTTAACATTTTAAGCATTCGTTCATCTCAGAAAGAATTACCGTTTCAAGTGTGTATTCGAGGGTTGCTTTTGCCAGAATTGAGGTCGCAACAGTTGTAGCTACAACTATAATTTAATGAACAAAGCTAGTAGTAGCATCAGAGTTGCTGGCGAATCGATGTATCACCCACTGAAGAAGTGGCCAAAACTGGCCTAAAAATGTGTTATTTTTAGTTGCATCGGTGCATGTTTTCAAAAAATGTCTGTTAGTTTTGTATTATCGTCGTTCAGCTAAAATACTAGTAAGTAGCATTGCTGGAGTTGAAGGTAGCTCGTATTTAGTGTATAATTCATAAATCTAGAAAATCGAACAAGTGATACCAATGTGACAATTGGGTCTTCAAACCTACTGAGGATGGTGTGATCCCTACATCTTGTAAAAAAAAACATATTTCCAATCATCGTGAGAAAAGAAGTTGTGAAAGGAAACAGAGTCTTACAATTACGAAAATATAGCGAGTTTGTATGAGCGTGATGTGAGTGGCACCTTCTGGGTGCTGCAATTCGCACGCACCTTGACAATTATAGCTATACACTTAGGATATACGTAGATTGTAAGTACTTAAATATAACACTAATGAATAAATGTATGTGTTACTATTATATGATGTTAAGAATATTTTCATCTACGTATGAGACATGATAAATCTCAGATTATATTACATTAAAAGCTTCTTGCTTGAATAATCACTACGGTTAGATTATCACTTTTTTGCATCCTAAAATGCTTCTCGGAAAAGTGTGTAATTTAAGTAATGAACAAATGGCTACGGTTGTATGTACTTACTGGACATTGGAACGTGAATAAAATCATAATTTTGTACTGATAACGATAATTCGTTTCCAAGTTAAAAAAAAACAGACACTTGCTTTCAGTCTTAAATAAAAACTGAAGCTGAATCGTAGTGAATGATGAAGCTCTGGAGTGTAAGATGGACCAGAGACGAGAAGAAAGTTAAGCGGAGAGAACTGATGAGACCCTGCGTGGCAAGTACGATGAGGAAAGGAGAAGTCATGAGGATGTGGTGATTAGTGAGGATTTTTTTTTAAGAAAAAGGAATAAGATGCGGTGAGTTTTGCTAATGTTCATACGATGTTGCAGGGACTGATGATGACTTTTCTTGGTCACGGAGTTTACTTCCCTCTCCCTCCCTTTCTTTCTCCCGGTTCTTTTTCTTTCATTCCTTAGATTTATTTGGCTTACAGCCATATTTTTATCGTATTTCAGTCCGGAATTTCGGATTTCCTAGTCTCCGTCCGTGTCTCTCCTCGTCTTTATCTTCGTGTCTGAAAACTATGTCCTTGTATGTAACCTCGTACTATTCTCTTGGAGGCGTTGTATTAAGGGGTAAAGTGTACAGTCGACGAGGAAGATAGGAAGGGTGGGGGAAGTTTTACAGCTGAGGAAAGGCTACTTGCTATATTCCCTCTTCAACGATGGTTCAATTGTGTACATTTGTGTACTATCTATATGTATGTAATACACATTTACTTTCCCAGTTCAAGACTGACAGGGAGATCTCTTTGGGCTCCCTGTTTTTTTCTATCAGGCTCTCTCTCTCTCTCTCCCTCTCTTCCTCTTCTCGAGAAGATGAATGATCTATGAATGATTCGTTTTTGTAGTCGCTTGTGAAATTAAGTCATTCTTGGCTGAAACCATTTCACTCACTCACAAGAGCAATGGTACATTACATCACTTTTCAATGCCAAGTTTTTTTTCCCTCTACTACTATTCTGAAGGAGGTGAAATTATGTTCGAAAAGAATTGCAAAAATCTTTTAAGCTTCATTTTACTTAATTCAAATCTCTGCTCCTCCCTATTTAGAGTTCAGCCCCGAGAAATGTACAAATGAAAGTTCATCCTTTTACACAGAACTTTCATTTGAGGGCGAGTCCTTTTTTTTGTACTAAAATTGTACAAGATTTCAAACGTCATTGTGAACCGCCCACAACGTACTACACTCCATTCGGCCACATGGCCTGCCAAAGTTACTCCATACCATGCGGGATCAACACATGAGATCATGATTGGGGCATCGTGAAATTATTCCTCGGCGATTTCAGACTTTGTGCAAAACCGCGCGTCCGCGCAATGAAGTACATATGCAAAGGTATATGTATGCCGATGAACAATTTAAGTAAATAAAAACACGGGGAAAACAAATTACATACTTGAAGACTTGTCAACTCTCGATGATGAGAAGGGTTAATAATTATGCGGAATACTTCCTACTGCGTACGGATATGTTAGGAAATCTGTACAAATTCGAAAAAAAAAATCACAGATGATACACCAGATTGCTCAAGATGTGAAGAGCCTATGATTTTTCAATGTGTCCATCCATACGATTTCATCATCATATCTATCCATTTTTTTTGTATAAAAATGTATAACTAAACAAATATGTATTTAATAAAAATATCTCTGTACGAAGTAACTACCTACTTTATTATAAACCTACGGGGATATGAGTGAGCGGTTATAGTCATCCTTTAGGTTGTGTAATAAATCCAACATGTTTTCTTTTGGGGTAAAAGGTTACAGAAGGACAGAGGTTACCTGCCGTTTGAAAGCTGTAATTTGTTTGTCTCTCCACGGCTATAGCGAAGTCGTATTGCTTTTCTTGAAGGGTAGTACATAGCTAGTGAGAGAGAGAGAGAGAGAGAGAGAGAGAGAGAGAGAGAAAGAAGGAAAGGGGAGGATATGGAGACAACAGTTTTAATAGTGCGTTAAGTGACGGCTTGCGTAGCAATAACGAGAATGACCATATTACTCTTCATGTGTCCACACGGCGCCTTTCTCTCTCTGTCTCTCTCTCTCTCTCTCTAATTTTGAACCTCTCTCACTCCGTCTCTTAGTTTAAATCTTTCTCTCACAAGACTCTTTTTCCCTCTATTATTGCCCTTAGCCACAGCCTGAGTGCGTTCCACGAGTCTCTAGCTGCGTGTATCCACGAGGTATAGGTAAAGCCCAAAGAAGCCCTACATAAAAGATGCGATTGGGAGGAAGAAATTATTACAAATCTCGCACTCTTTTACCTTTTTTTTACCCTTTTTTATATGTATACATCTACAATGCAGAAGCCGTGTGTATGTGTGTACGCTTTGTGATAGCAGTGAAAAGTTTTATTGGGAGCAAGATGATGACGAAGAAGCGCTAATCTCTTTCCTTCACGACTGTAATGCTGAAATTCAAGTTCGTATAATATGTACAAGTGACATTATGCTAGTACTTTGTACCATATTCATCCCTCTCTTCGCCAAGCTTTTATGTATCCGCCTGTACCCATCCACAAAAAGAGAATTTCCCCGACTGACCAAAGCCGCGAGAAGAAGGATTTTCTGGGAGAGAAAGAGAGAGAGAGAGAGAGAGAGAGAGAAAGAGAGAGAGTGCGGTGTTTTAAGTTAAGTGAGAGGTACTTACTGCTCTTCCCACATGTGTGAGAAGGACCCAAAGGAGTTATACTATAGGAGTATATATAATATATATACACACATGTGGATATATAGCTATGGCAAAAATGTGATTTGGTGCGCTATATGAAAGCAAGTACATTAATCCTGCTGAGTGTTCCCTGCTAATAGTTTAGTTAGTTATAGTCTGTGTGAATTGTGGCACTACTCTCCTCCACTGTGTGTGTGTGTGGAGTGTGTAAAAGTCTAAACAGTAAATAATGAGTCTCCGATTGGTTGTAAATCTTGTAGGAGGAGAAGGTATTGCAATTTCTTGAAATGAAATATCCCTAGTCCGTATACAGAGGACAAGAGCAACACAAGAGAGTGAGAGGAAAAAAAGGAAATCTTCCCCATTCTCATAAATTATGGCCTTTAGTCATATTATATAGGCTTTTAATCACGTTATACTACTTATGCTTCTCCACGACTTTCCTCTCCCCCTCTTCTTCTAGTGGATTCTCAAGACGAAGAAGAAGAAGATGATGATGAAGAAGGAGAAGAGGACGCGCTCATGTAAAAGTCAGGAGTCTGTAAATGCCTGTCACTTGCAGTCACTTATCCCAATTACTCCAACTTACCATCCATTTCATCTACTTCAAAGTAGCTGTTGTACATATTGGTTCAAGTGCTCTTTTAGACGGCATAACCAGGCTTATGTGTGAAGCTTCCCCCTCCTTCATATGTCCATGCACTAATGTGTGTAGGACCCCCAGAGCATGTTTTCCTTTTCACCACCTTCCATAAGTTTATCTAAATAATCATCCCCCTCCCCTCCCGTCGAAGACAACCAGGGAAGAAAAAGGGTGAAAAGGTGGACATTCTGGAAGGAATTATATGCTCCATCCTTTCATCAACTTTCCCCTCTCTCCTGTTTTTTTACAGGCCCATTCCATACATGGAGGACGCTCCAAGGACTTATGAAGAGGAATTATGATGGATTTTAAGGTTCACACTGGCACATATTAATTTTTTTGGCTGGAGATAAACAAACTCTTCCAGAGATTTCCTGTATCCTCTGAGATTTAATGTAGCTTTAAGACACCACAGGAGCAGTTAAGAGGGTGGGAGAAGATCCCCCGAAGGATTTACAAGGCGGGCATAACCGCTATTTTCATAGGGGTTTCAAAACAGGAGAGGCTTTTCCCAATTTTTCTGGCCATTCCCAAAGTAGTCGTTGGTTTGGCACTTGAAAGAAGCGTTGGCAATTTCTTTTTTATGTTGGGAGGTGTTGAAATACCGCTTTTTGGGGGAGGTGGAAAGCTAGAAGTGATTGTATAAAATTTGTGTTCAGAATGAAATAACCTTCCCCCTTTCACAGTAATATTTCACGGGTTGGCAGGTGGATTGCACCCTCAAATTTTATGGACTACTTGTTGATATTTTTACACTCACCACTCAATGTGAGATGTCTTCAGGTATTTTTTTTCTCTCACCCCTCTCTTACATAATAGCATTTAGCGGCGCAGGCAGGGAGTACACTCCACAAGTACGTAATGGGACGATCATTATGAAATCAATAAATTAAATAAAAAAAGGCAAAACCTTGACATGAAGATGATGAAATGGTAAACACCAAGTTTTTAAAATCTTCACAAAAAGTCCTACACTATTATGTAGATATGTACACGTTAACTGCTTCCTCTTCAAGTATCCTTCAAAAATATCTACCGCAAAACTAAACTGTCTATCGTGGAAAACTGGAATCTCTAGAAAATTTTAGATTGGACATAGTAATTGTGATGAGAATGAGGAAGAAATCCTGAATGGTAAATTAGTGCAAGTACAAATGATAGATGAAAATTCACAGCAATTTATCGCGGGAAGTTTTTCATTTCTCTATATATGTTTACTGTACAAAAACAAAAGAAAAAGTCTTGGGGGTAACAAAAAAAAATCGTGTTTTTTGAGAGCTTACACACATGCAAAATATTGTGAAAAATATTATATTTGCTTTGTAAGCGAGAGGCTTCTGCCAAGTGCAAAGTTGTATGTTATGTATGATGCTATAGCTATAGTAAAAGGATGGTTAAGTAATAATATAACACACAGGGATGCTGGCCCCAGCGTGTAAGGTGTGTACTCATAAGAGGCTAAACTCTAATGGGACTTTTGCATGTTTCATTAGTCACTCAGTTCTCACGGTCAGCCTGCAAAAAGACTAAAAAAGGGAGAAATATACAAAAGGGATAAAAGGAAGAAGATAACGTGTATAATTCTTGAGAATTTCTCCATCCTTTCAAAGACCAAATTTTGGACTGGTAACTAACTACCTTGGGTTTATACCACGCCACTCAAAGGGAATGGAGACTTTTTAATCCTTTTGCTACCTCAATCAGGCCTTCGTTTGAACTCGTACAGTACTGTGCCTTTATGGTTGAAAACTGAACTGAACAACTGAAAAACGTTACCCCCAGAAGTGTGTTAGCTGTTGAACAAGTATTCAGTGAAAAAAGCATGAAATTAACATTTGCTGAAAGCTGTTAATGAAAAACAAGAAATCTGATATTGTTACTAACACTATCAGCACATTTAGTAACCGAAACTAATTTTATTTACTGCGTTACAGCTTTACTCCTACACAACTTTTCAACATTTGGCAATCTTGAAATCGTCTCCATCTAAAAGCACTCTATACTAACACTAACTACTAACACCTTATACTTAACAGGTGATCTGCGACAATTAGCGCCTCTTATTGTTAGTTCAACAAGACAGTATAGTAGCCACATTCTCTAAAAAATCATTTGGAAGACAAGAACATAGTTTATAAGATCAAAATAATGGTTGGAACGCAAAATTATTGAGCAAGCTATCACCACCACTCAAATGTCCTCAGGGAAACCCGGATACGTGGATTTGTAAGCCATCCCACGGTCCTTGAGTCCTTTGCTGATCTTCTGATCCTTCTCAGCTCGACGATTATTCTCATCCTGTTGCAATTTCAAGATTAATTCCGGTGATACCTTTTTC
Organism: Disparrhopalites patrizii; assembly: GCA_034698585.1. Lineage (NCBI taxonomy): Eukaryota > Metazoa > Arthropoda > Collembola > Symphypleona > Sminthuridae > Disparrhopalites > Disparrhopalites patrizii. The sequence goes on from JAQGBT010000238.1 coordinate 40,675, forward strand.
ATCAGCATCTTGCCTTCCATTTCATTACCCTTTGGAGAAAAAAAAAGTTGCATTCCGTAAAAAAAATGAAAATAACAAATGTATTGTATTATTCCAATAAAATTAACCAGTTCTTGTTCCCACAAATAAAAACTCACGATTTCCCCAGCCAAAGCCAGACTATCACCTCGGACGAGAACAGTTCCAACGGCAACGTCTCCAAACTGACCATTACGACCTCCGACACAGATGCGCTCAACGGCTTCCCTCAAGAACATATTTCCGTAATGATCCACCGAGATCAAAATACCAATGAAGTTTTTCCCATCCTTTTGCACCGCCATCACTTTTTCTGTAAAACATCATCGCCCATGAAATAAACTTGATCAAATTACAACTCATTAAACGATTTTCAGAAATTTCCCTGGCTCAATGCATTCACGAATAAACCATGTGATCCCCAGTAACGTAAAAACTCGATACACCGGGATGTCAAAGGTCATGAAGAGAACACACAACTCACCACAAAGTACACTGGATAATACATAAGTTTATAAGAGATAAATCAATAATATTTTTGGACAATTACTTACTTCCAACCTGATCACAAAGGTCAGCGCACTGAGAGGCCACAGTCGGGTCCAACCCTTTTGGATGACCCATTCCTCCAAAACCAGGTCGAATTGAGCGATCCATGATGGAACGAATTGAATTATTTCAAGCAATAAATGCTACCAAAGTCTTCAAACTCAAACACTTTAAAAATAAGCGGTAAACAAGTTTGCACTTACAAACAAATGCTTTATTCCTGCGTGTCACGCTATTAATGGACTCCAAATGCTAACGTATAAAATTAAAAGATTAAAACAGTTTAAATAGCGAAATAGCCTTTTACCTTTTTTACGTTTCTGTTTCTTAGTTTCTGATTTCTGTTTCGCCGTCATTTGTAATTTGAAATCAGCCGCCATCGTTAAGGGTCACTTTTAAAATTCCTCATGCTCCCCACGTCGCCTTAATTGACCAATGATTAAACGACAGGCGTTCATGTGCATCGCAAAAACAGCATACAAAAATTCTGGGAATAATTTTGGGCAAAGTGAAGAATTTAAGTTGAAAAAACAAAACAAATACCGATCTAATTATGCGACGTCACCCTTGCTGCAGAATGCCCCAAAGACCATTTGGGTCATTCCGCCCCAATTAACGCTCCCACATTACTGTTTGACACAATCCCTGTTGAAGTTTGCGGGAATGTTGATGTTTAAAACAGCATTTTTATTAAATAAATGAAAAAATAACGTTTTAAACGTTATCATTTAAAAAAATGTTACGTCTTATTAAACCTTATTATTATATTAAAAAATTACGTTTTGAACAATTCATATTACATGTGTTGTTATCTTACCATATTGCATGAGTTATCTTCCAATAGTTTACTAGCCGTTAACACGTGAGTGTGTGGTATTAAATGTGACATATTTGTGCATACTGAAATGAACCAATAAATGATAATAATAATATAAATGGTATTCGTAATTATTAATTATTTTCGTAAAAAATCTCGGGCTGCCGAAATGTTGTTTTTGCTGACATGGAAAGATTTGCTGGTTATACAATAATTCAAGATGCTGGAATATTTGAAGGATGACAGCCATATGGAATCATTGCTTTTGAATAACCAAATAAAAACCCAAATGTTGAAAAGGCAAGTTGGGGGTAGAATCAAAAAATCAAAATTGTTGGCACTGTGTGGGAAAGGGACAGAAAAATGTTGGATGAGAAGAGAATGTGTTGATGAAAAGTGTTTTGACCACATTTTCGTGATGAGATGCTCTTCTATTCGTCCTGTACAAAGTGGAAGAATCCCTCTGGGATCAACTCCCATCTTTAGCCTCCCTTGTGCGTATAAAGAATGCCCTGATACATTTCAGGATTGATTTTTCAGGGGAAATCCTATAGGATATAACCAGTAAACAAATCTTGCTAGTCATCTTCCACTGCATATTGATTCCTTATAGTAGTATCCGAACTAACTGATTCCCTTTTTTTTCTTTACCTTTTCATACCTAAATCTGTGACTTAATCCTTTATGAGGTTGAGCATTTTTTTCCCTCCTGCACATAGAGAATCCCAAAAGTGCCATGCAGAGGGCTGTGTAAAGTGGCCGTGAGGAAGATGAAGGAAGCTTTTATCCAAAAAGTGTGACGAAACGTCATCGATTAAATCCACATGAAAAGGTGTAGACTTAATCGATGTTTCGCCACATTTTCAAGTCCAAACATTGGAGAAAATTGGTCATCATCGTCGTCATTGTCGTTGGATATACACAACTTTTACAGTGATAACAGCAAGGGCACATCCTCTTGGGCTGCGTAAAGTTTTCCCAATTTTTGCACCACTAATCCCGCATATGTATATTGACTTTAAACCACATCTGAAGGGGATGATGAGACCAGAAGACTCTTCACCTCATTTCCTCTAATTTTTTCTTCTTCATCTCTCGATTTCCATTTGTGGTGGACTCTGCATCTAGTGCCATTTCCCTTGCACAAGTAATAATTACGTGTAATAAAATCCGGAAGATTAAAAAAAAAATTGTCATCACTTGCTACATGATGCCTTTATGAGACGCATTTAACATCGGCCTTTACAAGTACGAGGATGAAGAATGGAAAGAAACTGGGCGGGGGCGGGGAAAGGGATTACTACATTTTATTGGATATTTCATCTCTCTGGGTCTTTCGGTAGCTTATTTCGCAGAAAAACATTTGTAATACTGAGCAATTGGAAGTTATTGTATCTTCATAGACCGTCTCATTCTTGTGTTTTTTTTCTAATAACCCCATCCGTGAGACATGTATTCTTGTTGTACATGCATCAAATGGAATCCACTTTTTGCGGCAACGATATTAGAAGAATATGTGAGTTTCCGAACGTAAACTCTCTTTTGCTTTCAAGACGACCTGAATTTTGGAAATCCACTGCTTGCATTATTTTCACAGAGAGAGAGAGAGAGAGAGAGAGAGAGATGATGTAGGGTTTTGTGTCTGATGATAGTAGTGATGATGACGATGATGATGAGGCGAGTTAAACAAACTCGGTTCATTCAAGCGGAAAAGTGTTCACGTAAAGCAACGATCCTCCGAAGACGTTGACGAAGAAAAAAAAATTTTCTTCCTGGTTTTTGCTCCATCTTCTTATCCCATACAAACCCTTCCTGAAAATGAATTTTTCTCACACTAGCAAGATCTCTCTCCTAGTTGAAAGCTGTTGTTCCTGTTACGACAAACACTTTTCTTCAGTTCTTGAGAGACTTTGGAAGGAAGCCTTGATTCGCCGACCACGAGCTTTGTCTCTTTTATGGAAACGGTGCGGGACAGAGGCAGAAAGAGAGAGAAAGAGACAGAGAGACAGAGAAAGGAAATTGGGGCTGGGAGAAATAAAAAAAAAAAAATGGGACGATCTGAAAAATTTTTATGGGAGGATTTATCATTGATTCTCACATTGTTTTGTTCCCAAAAAATGATAACTATTCAATATTATGACCATCAATGTCTCCTCGAGGAAAAATTCACACATTCAGCCAGAGTCACATACTTTGGACAAAAGTTATTGCTCTTGTCTCATGTCATCACTCAGTTTGATCGTCATCAGCAGGAGTAGCATCATCATTATTATCATCATCATGACGTGATTTTGTCAACCTCCCCCCTTCAACACACACACACATACACACATGTGTATATGCATACACTTTGAAAAAAGTCGAAGAAGACGCGTCTCCTCTCTTTATTCCCAAAAACTTTTGTGATCACAACCACATGATAAACACCACGGCGTGAATCCTTAACCAAGTAATTCACCGTTTTTTATATATATTATTATTCTTTTGCGTCTTCTTCTTCTTCATCTTCTGCCTCTCCACCTCCGATTCTCGGATGACAGGTCATTGAACGTGTGGTGGAATCCTCTGTGAGTCGCATATTGTCAAACATGTCGTCGCCGTGGCCATCATTGTTCACACCAAAGTCCCATGTGTGTTTACCTACACAAGCCTTCAATGTATATGAATGTACCCACATGATAATGACACACACGTTCGCGTCAATAAAGTGCCGATTTCCACAAGAGACAAAGTCACATCCCTCTCAATGTATGCGTATCTTTTGATTTCTTTGTTGTACACCTTCATGTCTATACGTACATATGTATATGTATTCCTGTATACGTACACGTATATTTTAAGGAGGTGTACAGTCCCATGCTACAGTAAAGTAATGCGGTGAAACATGCGAAATTAACCATTTACTCTCTATTTGAAGCACTTGCGCCTGAATTCGGCGACCAAAAGGCTCTCTCTCTCTCTCTCTCTCTCTGGTAATGGAAATGTCTTTCGGAATCTTTACATCTTTTGCATAAAATCTTTTAAAATATGTTTTTTCTCTTCATCCCAACTTATTTCAACTGTAGAAATGTACGTATTATAATCTTATATACCTATACGTACGTAGTTTCCCTTCGTTTTAGCAAAGCCCCAGTAGCTTCTGTGGCCATGTCAGTTTTCCCCCGTCCTTATCTCTGCTCTTGCCCTTAGGAGCACAGTTGCCGGAAATCCTTTGAAATCTGAGTGAAGAAATTAATTTTTTTTTCCTAGCTTACTAAAGGACGGATTCCAATAATGGACTTGAGAGATAGAGCCCCACACTACGGGTCTTTGGACTATACATCATGGTTGTTGATTCCCCCCATCCTCCACTTACATTGTAATGTAGGACTCGTTTTTTTCCCTCTCCTCACAAGGACTACTTTACATAATACAAGATGCAATCACCTAAAGGAATTGACACCTGACAAACACAGAATGATATTTAGTCGTGCATTTGAATCGATTAGGTTGTTGCCCATCGGAAGTTACCTTGCTATTTCTCCTCAATACTCTCCTTAATATGCATTCCTCCATTGCCAAAGCGCCCCTCTATAGTCCCTGTTCTTTGCGGACGTGTTTCAAGACAAGAGAGCCAGTAGTCTCAATTTTCACGCTGCCCATCACCATATACAACACGGGATATCTGTAATAGTGGTTGTAAACAGTGAGGAAGAGAGAGAGAGAGAGAGAGGAAAGGACGAATCTAAAAAAGATTCTTGGTGGACAAGAAACATGTATGCACGTCCATGTATAATTACCAATAAGCAAATCAATCCCATTCACTGGCACCACTGCCGTAATTATTTTTTGAGAAAAGAGACGAGAGCTCAAAATCGTTTTACTTGGGATCCCTCACCAATAATTATTGCAACTCATGGTTCTAATTTTACATTTTTTCCCGCCCTCACGTGACGATTATCAACTGTCCCTGTATACATTTCCACAGTTTCCAACGGAGGAGGAGGAAGAGGAGGCTCAACTTCTGGTTTCTCCCTCTAAGGAGACAAAATGAGGAGGAGATAAACGGAAGATGAGCTTTGTGAAATGATGATCTATACAGATTTCCACGAATACATGACAAGGAGGTAAGACGTCCTGTACGGTCAAGCTATAATACTTCCAGTGTCAGAGTGAAAAAGATAAGTCCGACGGGAAGAAGACAGACAGAGAGAGAGAGACGGAGAGAGAGACAGATAGAGAAACAGACAGAGAGAGAGAGACGTAATTGCCATTATTGGGGAAACATATGGAGTGGTGATTCGAAGCAAGTGACCAGAGGCAATGTTACGGGTAAAGTGTTGGCATATGTATGTATATATGCATACATATGTGTGTACATGTGTATATATATATGTATATTGCTACATAATATGTAGTAAACCTACGTGGTGGTTACCACAAAAGAGGAGAAAATGATGGAGATCACCAAGGGCAGGTTACTTACGTGAATGCTACTCATCCCTGCCTCCTCCCTGCCCCTCCATCCAACTTGAGGCACACACACGGACATACATCAGATTTACACTGAGCACGTCTGCCCGAGCAACAGAAATCATGTGCTAAGTACTGCTTGGCACAGGAGGGAAAAAATCAAATGAAATCATAAAATTATCGGAATAATTGACTTAAATTGAATATGTGATCAAATTGTATGTGAGGTTTTCTTCTCCACGGAAGTTTCCTCTCCACTTTTCCATATCTCTTCCTTTCCATTTTTTTTTGTCTGATAGAAAGATCCAGCAAAAATCCTCATCTCTTCCTCTTTCTCTCCTTCATCCTCGGTCTCTCTCTCTCACACTCCTTTCTAACATAATAATCATTTTCCAAACTATAATAATAAATCTTTGTGCGAAGCTCGGAAATTATGCAGGAGGTGGAGAGTGTAGTTGTTTGGGACGGAGGGTAAGAATCATCATCATTTGCACTCTCAAGAGGTTGTGGCTTGCGTATTAAAGGGACTCTTTTTTTTTATCCAAGCTCCAAAAGAGAAAAAGGTACTGACTGTACGCATCACCGTAATAATGTATAGTCCCAAAGAGTGTGTATAGACATTGATAATAATAATGACGTTTGATGTATTGTATCCCTCACACATACACACATCCTCCTCTTTTTACCTTCTTCCTTGTACACATTGTCTTCTTCTTCTTTCTGCTTTTTGCATCAATTATTTTTTTCATGTTTCACTTCAATTTGGAGTTGCACGCATCATCCCATTGAAACTATGCAGACAACTGTAGTAATGATGATAATAATAATAATCAATTTTTTCCTCTAGGCACCCCCAAAAAATTGAAAAATTACACTTAAAATTTAACCAATTTGTAACTCCCGTGTGTGTGTATGCATGTATAGGTACACTTTTAATGTACGTCTACACTAAGATCAGAAAAGAATGTGTGCTCAAAGGGGTTGCTGTGTAAAAGTGACCATAAGATCACTACGACTCTACCTTTTCCTGGCCCATTCTGTTTGAAGCGGATATACCAAGTTTTTTTTCCATATGGGAACAATATAGTAAGGTGTATTAGGAGTATGCTGGCAGGTGTAGAGGAGATGAGGTACGCAACAGGAGGGGGAAGTGATTGAGGAAAAGTGGAGGACGACAACGTGCGCTGAGGATTTCGTTAATGTAACATAAATTGGTAATTCTTCCCCTCCCGCTCGTCATTTCCCTAATATAATCATAAAATAACTTGTCAAGTGCATCCTGCTTCAGTTTATTTAGAGGGGGGAAAAAGCAGTGTGTGAAGGGTTATTTACAGGGATGTGTGTGTACACTCATGTAAATGAACGTCTGTGTATGTAATCTTGTCAAGAGAAATTTTTGCCTTGATCTCTCTCCCTTTCTTTTCTTGTGCAGGTTGCTGTGGGTTTCACATATGATTAGGAGAAATAAGGAGCGTTAATATAGGAAATCGCCAGTGCACACAAAAGATATGTTTCGTGGAATAACAAGTGCTCCCATACCACCGAGGAAGAGGCACTGTGGGAGAAAGTGTGGGGACTACTATTACTAAGTTGCTTCACAAAATAAAAGATTTATAAAAATCCTTTAAAAGTATGTGTGTGTGCGATTTTTGTAAAGTTTTTTTTTCTTCCTTCCTTTCTTTTTTTCCTTTTTTTTCGCAGCATGTTTTTCATAGGGGATGTCGTGATTTGGTCGCGAGCCCAAATCTTCAATCTTTTTTATTAGGATATTCATTTTTTGCGGACGATTCGCTACCATTACTATTATTATTATTACCATTACACACGATGAGAAGGGAATGTTGTGGGGGGAGCAATGGAGCATTTAGTTTTATTCTCAACAAGGACTTTGACGCCGACTTTTCCTCCTAAAAAAATATTTTTTTATTATCAACTTTTCTCTGGAGGGGAAGCACACACACGGAGTCACATGAGTATGTACAACATCCAGGGAACAACAACAGAACAGATGAGATACTTATCTCGCTTTCTTTCTATCTTCCTCTCTTTCTCTCTCTCTCTTTTCTCTCTCTCTTCCTCTCTTTTTCTCTGTCTCTCTCCCTCTCTCTTTTTCGCTCTCTTTCTTTCTTTTTGTTTTCTTTCTTTTATCCTTTCTCTTTGTGCTTTTCTCTCGTACACTTTCTTTTTGTATTTTTCTCTCTTATACTCTCTATTTCTCTTTCTTTCCTTCCATTCCTCCACAGTTAAATGGAGTTAGATCCTCTCGACTTTTTTTCATCTTTCAAGCCCTGTGATATTATTATTCTGCATAGATACATACATACATTTCCTTATATATATATATATATATATTGTACACATGTGTCTTACGTATGTATATATACGTGGCTTCAGACACTAAGTAGTTCCTTCAAGGGATTTTCTAAAAAACTTTGTTGAAAAAAACATTTATAATTCCATGCTTTTCTCCGTTTCCCTTGACAAAGTCCTGGGTCTTTGTCTTCCTCGGTCATATTTCTTAAGATTTCCCCAATATTAGGAGCAGCAGAAGTGATATAAGGGCAGTAGAGTATTTTGTCGTCGGAAATTAGTAAAAATGGGTAAAATAATTTCGTTAAAAAATCTTTTAAAAAGAAAAGTATGAATTACTCCATGGCCCTCACTCCTATAAGATCCCACTGTTGCTCCGCCAAGCAACTTTTCTCATGGAAATTAGAAATTATATATACAACCATGCATACATAGTTACATACAAAATGTATACATAGTAAATATAAACCTTGACATGGACACTGACACCCACTTTTTCCCCCCTGGGAAATGCAAGGAAATTTTCAGACCAATTACATTAGCAAACTTGTTAATTTGCAAAATTAAGCATAAATCCAGAAGGAGAAAGGAGTGAGATGAGGAAGCCTGTGGGATGTCATAATACAAGGGTGCATGCTTCCACTTGAAGGATTGATCCCTCTATACAAATGGTCTTGTATGGGACAACATGTAGTTAAGCTCTAGTGACAAAAAAAAAAGATAAAAGCGAAGTCCACTCCCCCAAAAAAATATTACGCGTGGTCCATTTTATACATAAACAAAAAAAATAACAGGGAGTAAAATGGGAAGGGAAAAAAGTTTACCCTAATTTCATTGCTACATATGTATACGCAATGGAAAATAAAAATAAAAAAAGATGGCCAGTTTTTGCTCCTTTTTCTTACATCCAAATACACACTCTGACCTAAGTCACACACGCCACAGATAAAGAGCGGGGTGAAAATCTTGGAAGAAGACAAAACAACTTGCCCCTTCTTGGATTAAGCTCTCTGGGAAGCTCAAGAGCTCACCAAACTTACCAGTTACCACCATAGTCGTCGTCTGAAAAAGCCCTGCTACTGCCATGCTCAATGTTAGGGGGAAAAAAAGATCCCTCAACCACGGAGTCTCGCTTCTCCCCAATCGACAAAGTAAGTAGTCATTGCTTTGGATGGGGAAAAAAATATTGTGGTGTCTAACGTCTCGTGATTGAAATGGATTAGTAATTCCCACTCTAAACACATTAAAGAGGCATAGGCCAAGGGCAGAATGAAGCATGATTGCAAATGCTCAATTTGACAAATCTTTGGTGAACCTCTTGTAATGGAGAGGACTGGTATGTTCGTTATCTGGACTAATCTTAATATCTAATTTTATGGAGAATGAGGGTGTAAGGGAGAGAAAAAAAAGGTTTTTACGTGCTCACCCAGCGTCCCCTTCTTAACAATGGAAGAAGTGGTAACCGTAGGAAGAGAGACAAAGAGAGAGAGAGAGAAATGGAGAAAGAAAAAAGGTGGTCGTTTAGGATTCCCAAAGTTGCTCACACTCGGCATGATTATCATTTGTACAGTGAGAGAATCGTCAGGAGAGCGCGTGTGTCTGTCTTGATACGATACAGGTAACAGTGTGAGGAACAATAGACAACCAAGATTAACATCTACACCCTTTTCTACATAAGCATATATTACTAAGGTCCATAACTTTTTTTTATCCTTTACACGTATCATCTCTATATATACAAGTTCGGGCTCTTCAATCACAACTGTTTTTTTTTTTGCAAAAATGTTGTGTCTTAGAATATCGCAAAACATGTATTTTTTTATCTTGTACCAAGTAAAGCTGTCAAATGGTTGTAACTCGAATGAAGGTCTTTATAAGAAGAGTAGGAGCAATTAGATTTTACTCAGGAAAAAAAAAGAAATGGAAAAGAAACAACTACCGAAGCAAGTTGAGTACGTTTTTTAGAATGGCAAGGTGGTTGCGTCCGTCACATGTTATACGTACTCCTGTAAAGCCTCTCTCTCATCAATTGTTTCCGTACAATTTCTCGCAGAGAGTTAGTTGGTGGTAAATGTGTATCATTTGACTTGGAAGAAATGTTGTAGATCCTGTGAAACAAGTATAATAATATTTTGCAGCAATATTTGAAATGCAGGTTCATAATTCATCCCATCACTTGACAATACTACCGAAAGGAGTATTAGAAACTTGTGGGTTCACCTACTACTACTTCTTTTCCTTCTCCCTTGCTCTGTCTCTCTATTTTTTTTATCTCTCTTTCTCTTAATTTTTGTGGTATCGTTATCCCTTATTTCTTTCTCTCTCCGTCTCTCTCTCTCTCTGATTCTCAGTTTCTCTCTATTTTTTTTCTGTATCTCTTTGATTCTCAGTTTCTCTCTGATTCTCAGTTTCTCTCTATTTTTCTTTTATTCTCTCTCACTCTACTTCTCAGTTTCTCTCTATTTTTCTTTTATTCTCTCTCACTCTACTTCTCAGTTTCTCTCTATTTGAATTTTATTCTCCCTCTCTCTGATTCCCAATTTCTCTCTATTTTTCTTTTATTCTCTCTCTCTACTTCTCAGTTTCTCTCTATTTTCCTTCTAGTCTCTCCCTCTGTTTCTCCATCTCTTGATTTCTCTCTATTCATCTCTCTCTCTTTTCTTTTCTGTTTTCATATATTTTACTGCTTCACTCTCTACTTTTGTGCACTTTTCTAAGTTTCTGTTTTTCTCGCTCTCTCTTTTTCTCTCTGCCTCTCTACCTCCTCCTTCTGTCTATTTCTTCCTTTTATTTATCTCCTTCTGTACTTTTCTATACCTATTCGTTCACCCCTTTTTTTCTTCTCTCTCTCCTCTCTCTCTCTTTGCCTTTCTATTTCTCTTTCTGCTTCTCCCTGTTCTGATCCCTCTTGATTTCCCATTTATCTCCGTTCTCATTTGTCTTTGCTTCACTGTTTATATTTTTTTGTTTCCCTTGTTCTTCTATCTCTATATTTCTCTGTTGATTTCTCTCTCTTTTGTTCGTCTCTCTCTCACCCTCCCAGTATATATTACTCTGTGTTCGTCCGCGTTGGAGGAGTAGAAGTTGGAAGTCCGGCTTGACGAGCCACGAAGGACCGCGAAAGAAGGAAAACACATCACCATGAGCTCTATATAATATGATGAAGGAGCATTGTAAAATGTGGCACACACATCAAGAAATTTTCTTTGTACGATTTGTTCACTGACGATTAGGTATATCGTTCAAAAATGATGTGTGTACTCAAACCGCAGCTCCTCCACCATCTCCTTCATAATGCCATTGTAACATGTATGTGTATACGCATACTATTTGATGAAGAAAAAGAAACGGAGAGAGAGAGAGAGAAAATGGTGATGATGACGACGATGATGATGATCTGAGGGATAGAGAGAAAGAAAGAAAGAAAGAGAGAGAGAGAAAAGAGAGAAAATAAAAAGAGATGCTTTAAGGATTACAAAGAGGGTATGGAACAACTTATTGGCCAGCCTCAGAGCCTCCTTATGCCGGTGTGTATCATCTCTGTCCGTGTTTGGGGCTGCTCTTCCTCCATTCTTTCCCTCCTTTTGCTCCTGCTGCTTGGCTTTTGCCGTCTCCCCATTCCGTCTCTCTTTGTGTGCAGACGTCTTCTCTGGCTAGTGCATGGATGGAAGTGACTTTTTGTTTGAAACAACAACCTCCTCCTGCTTCTGTCTCTGGCCTTCCATTCCATATACTACTAGAGAAGAAGGAACGTATAGGGAAAAAGTGGGGAGAAGAAGAAGAAGAAGAAGAGGAAGAAAGAAAGACAACAAAACACACACTCACACACACTTCACTCATGGAGTCCTTAGGTACACATAGTAGCCGCTGAAGTAAAAAGCCTCGAGCAAAAACCATTTTTCCCTTCAAAAAAGCCTTCTCATACAATATACACAAACAATTACAATTAACATTTCCAAGTGTACACCTACACTCTCTTTTTCCAAATCCTCCCAAACCTAATCAGCCCCATTTAAGACCCAGGACATCGTATACTTCCCATTTTTTCTCCCTTCACAATTTTTCCATTTTTTTTCAATTTTATTTGTCATTCCCTTGTTTTTTATTATAGGATTATCATTCAGTCACCTAGAAAAGCTTTGTCTCAGTACATTATCTTAGTAATCACAGTACACAAAAAAATTGTCCCCTCCCTCTACACAAGGTATCGTCCGGCCCATACAGGAATATTTACCATTAATCCCATTAACTTCAAGTGTCCATCCTACCAAATCATTTTTTTTTTTTTTGCCAAACATTGTCAGTATTGGAAGACATTCTCGAGAAACCGACTTTTCCCCTGGAAATAAGTTGCAAGAGGGAAACACGTGGTTGAAGACAATCCCACAATCCCTGAAAAAACTATTGTGCAAACAAAGAAGTCATCACATCTCCCCTTCAGAAGCTCTTTGTTGAATTTAGTGAAAGTACAGCATATGAAAAGACAAAAAATATTTGGAACCATTCTTCGCAAAAACATTTGGACGTTGAATTCTCAATAATAATTCCATTGATTACGACCCTTTTGGGATATTGTATCTGATTTCCCCCCTGGATTTTTGAATAACTTGTGTCGCCAGTTATGAACAAAGAATTAGGCAGTGTGGAACAAACATTTTGTGAGGAATACTTTCATTGTCACGGGCTGAAGAAAAAGTTAAAAGGTGCTTATCAGTGATGATTTGTGTCCAATTGACTTCCAATTAACTTGTGACAACCAACTCTTTCAAAACATTTATTCACGGATGTGTAAATTACCTCTTGGTGTACATTTCCTTGGTGTAAATACTACAACAATCCAAACTAAGATGAAGACTCTGGGAACGATTTATTATTAAAGCTCTTTTAGTGACATTTTCACCAAAAAAATAATCAAATTGTATCCGCCTAAAGAAATGTTTTGACTTACCCTGAAAAAAAATCACAGCTTCGATTTTGGACAAACGTTTATGTGCGAGAGAAAGACGGAGCGACGCGGGAAAAGTGCCGGTGTCGTACGAGAGAAAGAGAGGAGAAAGTCGGGAGAAGGTGATCTCGTGTAGTCTATAAAAAGCTGGAAGGGGACAGCGGGAATGTTGTGAAAAGGACACGTGCTCAACTGTCTCATAATTTTTGCAACATTTCTCCACAAACTGTAAACAGTGTGACATCTGATATACTATAAAAAGCCATATACTCTTTCCTAACCCTTTCCCCACAAACATTAAACAAGTCCAAATGTGCATGTGAGTCAGTCCTCACAATCTCCATATGCGATAAAACACATAATACGTAGTAACCCAAAGCAATCATTAAGTACAGCTAAAAGGTGCTCTTAATTTTTAATTCTAATTGAAACACTTTTCTTCCGGTGACATTTCCGCACGGCCTTTGAAAAGGGACCCATTGAAAGAAAAACAACGTGGTGACATGTGCGAGTTTTGACGTATTAAAATTTTAGACCGTGTTTTACCCCGCAAAGAATTTCTTGTGATTTTTGACCATTTCCAAACAGTCCGACATGTGATGTCGGTGTGAAAACTTGGGAGTGACTCTGTTTTAAGTGATAAAAGCACAATCTAACTAGCTTTGTTGTTTTTGCTAAACTAATCCAGGATTACTAATTGTGTTGATTGAGAACCAAAGTGGCTGTTTAACCGTGATTCAAAAATTACTTGGGAATAATCAAATGTGAGTAACTCTGGAATTGATCCGAGTTCCCAGAAGATTTTGAACCAAATCCTTGCTTTGCGGTTAAAATTGTTTCAAAACCACCAAATCTTCCGTAATTGTGGTCAGTCGGATTTGAGAAGAAATTGGTCAGTTTTGTGTGAGAAAAGAATATTCTCAGAAAGGATTTCTAAGTTGTTGATTGGTGACATTACTCAAGTATTACCAAAGAAAGTAATCTTCTTCGTAGTAGTATATATAGAAGGTCAAATTAGACAAAAACAAGAACTTTTTTTTAAAGAAGAAAAAATCGTTAAATAAAATTCGAAACTCTGGAATTCGAAATGTATCCATGGATCAGAGATGCAGCAGCGGCGGCCGCAGCTGCAGCCGTTGGCTTCGCCGGCTCTCACCATCATCACAATCACCATCATCACGGTCAGTTGCATCATCCGGGTCACAACAATGGCGTGCTCAATGGAGCCAACTTGGGAGGGGTCAAAGGTGAGAATGGCTTCGGAAATCCCACGGGCAACTCCGTCAACGATTGCATGCTCGCTCTAGACTACGCTCATTCCAAGGTAAGTATACGAAATTGCCCTAATCCCTTTTCTTGTCAACACCTCTTTTGTTGACTTCTAGCGGCGGCGGCGGCCGAGAAAAAAAAAGAATCACAAAAATCTCATGTATTTTTGCCATCATCCCTTTCTTCATCCTACTGCCTTTCACTGGGGTAAAAAAAAGGATGTAGTATAAGGAAAGCACAGACAAAAAAACTTTTGCAGATTCCTACGAGCTGACAAAAGACGGAAAAAAGAGCATCCTTCTGCATACATTCATATGTATACGTACTCCCATAAAAAAAAATTGGGCTATAAGAAGCAAAAAGGGGGAAGGAAAAAGGAGAAGAAAAAATCCGAAGAAAGTGAGAGAGAGAGAGAGAGAGAGAGAGAAAAACAAGAGAAAACTTTTTTCCCCCTTTTCCTTCCCCTGCCCCCTGTGTATACAATCATAAGAGGGAAGTAGAGGAGGAGGAGGGAAAAAAGTTGACATACATGAAAGTTGTACGATCTAGTAGTGTAATTCCTTTTGTGAATGAACTATAAAAATGTAATGAAAATATCCTTATTGCCAAAAGAAATGAACCGAAAAGTATCGTTTTATTTCCACCAGAAGCCAGAGTACAAAAGGGTTTGTGTGAGTGTAGTATACCATCCATTTCCTAATGTTATCCGAATCCCCTGTTACTTTTGTCTGGGTATTAAACACGACTCATCCTCTCTCTCTCTCCAGTAAAAAAAAACGGGGGAAAGTGCTTCCCTCGCATTCCTTAGTGTTGTTAGAAGGAAATCTCCAGACAAGGAGCAACTAACAATGTCTATATTTTTATCCTCCAACCGATCAAAGTCACACTTTTAGTCCAAGCCTACCTATTTGTTTTTTTTCTCTAGTACAATTAATTCCCAATTATGCACTGTGGTTCACCTCCTTCTGGCTTAAAAAAGCCAGATTTTTTTTTCGGGGGACAAATGCACTTTAGTGGAGAAAGTTCCGTAATCGTTGAGACAAGGAAAAAAAAGATTGGATTTACAAAAATGAGTTAAGATCTTTTCAAGGAGGGTATACATTCATAAAAAAAAGTGGGATAGTAAACGCTCCAGAAGAAAAAAAAAGTCTTGTGGTCGTATTACCAGCTGCTGCTACTTTCCCCCTTCTAGTACCATATTTTTTTTCTGAAGAGTTCCCTTCATCTGCTACTTATATTTGTAATGATCAAGTGAAATGAAACGACAACTCTATCCTTATACAGTCCTAACCCTTGCATTCTTTTTTCTTCTTTTCTCTCTCTCTTTCCAAGCAAGACCAAAGCAACAAAAAAAAGTTTTCCTCCCCGATAGTGCATACATGTGTTGACTTGTTTACGACCCACGTGGTGACTCGGATTTCTTTTTACTAACTTACCCACGATTCTCCCGAGTCAACCATGTGTTCGTCGTCTCCTTATTAGCCTCTTTGTCTCCGATGATCATCTGTATATATGAGTGTTCTTTTCTTGATCTTCTTTTTCCACAATCCCCACCACAAAGTGCACATTCCGAGGAGTAAAGATAGGAAAAATATTTATGTATCTCCTCCATATTTCCCCTTTCCCGGCTCTACGACTGTATAACACCAAAAGAATTAGTTTCCACACTTTGAAAACATGGCCTTTCGCTACCGGGGAATTCATATGAAATAAACATTGACAAACCATCTGATTTTGGTTGGGAGATGGTGGGAAATACAATGCGAATGCATTGGGCTAATTACTAACAATGACGGACGGTGAAAATACAAGTACCATAAACATAAATAGGGCCGGGATTGTACGAGTACAAAGAGTACACGGACAAAAGACCGAAGGGAAGACAAAGGGAGAATAAAAACCAATTATGAAATAAACGGCAAATAATTATTATTACTGCTATTATCATGATTGCTATTAGTACGATTTTTTGAACTCCTTCCTCTAAGGTTGGGCACTCACAACTACTAGCAGAGCATTCAAAATATCTCAGAAATGAGCGGAAGGCTTTTTTGGACTAAAACCCTTTTGGTCCAACTTGCTTCCACATTCTCAACAGTATGAATGTTTTATAGAAAAAAAAACACCACTACTTAATATTTTATGTGGAGAGAACTGTTGATAATGAGATGATGCATAAATTGAATGTAAATTGTGTAAGTTTTGTGCTTCCATTGTAATTCTCTTGTTGCTCCGAGTCATAATGATAAGTTGATTAGGAACGGCGTCTCACAATTGCCGCACACACATCATCCAGCAGTGGGAGAGGAGCGCGTGGGGAAATGAGAATGTTAGAGGAGAGGAGCAATTTTTTAAAAAAAGAGGAGTGGTGTGGTCTTTTCTCAGGGGCTAATACAAAAGTGGGAGAGGGAAAGAGAGAGAGAGAGAGAGAGAGAGAAAGAACAAAAGAGAGACAGAGAGGTAGACCGAGAGAGAGAGAGAGAGAGAGAGAAAGA
Source organism: Disparrhopalites patrizii (assembly GCA_034698585.1). Lineage (NCBI taxonomy): Eukaryota > Metazoa > Arthropoda > Collembola > Symphypleona > Sminthuridae > Disparrhopalites > Disparrhopalites patrizii. The sequence continues at coordinate 57,530 of JAQGBT010000238.1, forward strand.
GAAAAAAATGGTATAAAGTTAAAATGGTCATAAAAAGTTTAAGAAGATGATGATTACAGTCCCTGTGATTTTTTTTATGGAGATAAAGAATAGGGGAATAAACCGAAGAAGTATTTGTAAGTTTTATCTGAACAAATAATAATAATGATAATAAAATGCATTTTTCATCTCTTCTTTAAATTCCTTCCCACATACACCTCTCCTCCTGTTGGTGTAAAGCTATCCGCTTATTTCTAATGTGGTGTTTACTGCCACTTTTAATAAAGGAAACTCTCACGCGCCCACCGACTTAATGGGGAGTGCAAAGAAGGACAAGAAAAAGTTGGGAGAGGTGCAGAGATCCAGCAGATTTTTTTTCCTCTCTGTAGATTTAAAAAATTCTTGAAAATAAAATGTGTACATAATATTTTGATTAGAAAACAAAATTGTCGATAGGGAATAGCATTGGAAATTTACTTGAATTATATTTGATTTACAATTACAAGGATTTCTTGGAAACCTGTATATATTCTACAATGGAATTTGGTGGGTTGCAAAAATTTCCCATGGTTGTGTTTGTGTATACACTAATAAAATAATCAGTAGTTATGATGAAACGGCTCTGCCACAGCCCCACAAGTTGACTCTGCGGTTGGTGATTGGTTTGGGATTGGATTGTACATAAGTGGAAGGGACAAGGGGGTTAAAGAGGGTAAATTTTAAAATGAAGGAGTGTGTGTATTTTAAAAATAATTATCTGGAGCAGTTTATTGATAAAGTATACGGCGAGTGCGTGTATATATAAACATTGGCATTCCTCTACTTGTTTGTCATTAGCCTTGAAGGAGGCTAAGTACGGGGATGGTAATGAGGGAAAATGAAGCAAATAAATGATAATTCCCCCCTGAAATAAATAAATAAATACCTGTTGGCTACCACATGAGAAAAAAATAAAAGAAAAAAAACTCTGTAATGCCCTACACACCTAAATTATGATGAAGAGATGAATTTCCTTGCGTATTACATACTTGCGCGTGCATTCCATATGAGATATTCAAGCGTGTGAATACATGTGGAGAAAATATATCTATAATATAAATATATAGAGATTCTCTTGATTCTCCCTTTTGCCCATTCAGATGAGAGTCTACTCAAGTTGAGCAAATGCGGAAAGTTCCCTCAAATTGTTAATGATATTCATCTCCGTTTCATCCCGACTCGTCTGACTTGTTCCTCCTGTACACAGAGCGATTGTCTTACACAATGTTAAATATTTGTACACTCACATGTACACACATGGAGAATAACTGCATGTGAGAAGAAGAGTCATGGGACAATGGGAGTTTCTTTCGCGATTCATTTACTACATTAAATCTCCAAGTACTACATACATATGTACATATATGCTTCAGATTCCCAGCAAGTCTCTCTCTCTCTCATCTCATTTGACAAATCACTATTTACTCGTTCTTTCTATCTCCCACTCGTGAAATCAAATCAGGAGTCATAATCATCATAATAAATCCGGTCACAAACCATTATTATTTGTGCTTTGATTAAGAGAGAGAGAGAGAGAGAGAGAGAAAAAAAGGCAAATAGTTCACATTGTGTAGTAATGCTCATCTTCTTTTTTTTTGTTTCACTCTCCGTAGTTTGATGTACCGTTTTTATGTGTGGATTTTCTCTCTTGACACCATAGAATTTTTTAATAGAATATTTACCTCCATGCTAGTGTCGTTCGTCCAAGGAGTATAATATAGGATTGAGCAGGGAGTCATAAAGATTGTTGTTGTGTATATAAACGATGATGATGGAAAGTATTAAAAATTTTAATGAGCATATGTAAGTTTTTGTGAGTTTTTGGGGTTGGTGAGAGAGAGAGAAAGGGAGACAGAGGAAGAGAGAGAGAGAGAGAGAGAGAGAGGGGAAGAGAGAGACTCGAACATGGTGGGGTAGTTTGTTCGGATGTGAGATTGCGTTTTTCTCATGTAAATGCTCACGGAGTTTAGCTTTTAATGAGGGTCGTAAAAGTTGAGGGGTAGCACGGATAAGAGAGAGAGAGAGAGAGAGAGAGCGAGAAGGAGAGAGAAAGGAGAATTAATGGTGATGTTGTGGGAGAGAAAGAAAGACCAGTAGTTCCTCGTTTGTTGGAGAATGTTTGGACTTGTGAGTGCAGTTATAGTGGTGGGAATGGATCATAAAATGAAATCAGGTAGCAATTGACGGTGACAAATGTCAACATTACTGGTCATGATCAAATCCTAATACTAAATAATTACTCCCGGTCTTCATTAGTACAGGAGATTGTCCATGAAGCGATGGGGTCAGATTCCTGTCATAACATAGATTAAGAGGGAGGGATGACAGTTCCCAATGCCAATGTATGAATGGCGGTAATCATCCCGAGATTTCTCGGAGGAGCCAGCAAATCTAAATCCCACTAAATCTCCTTCTCAAGGATTCAATCCAAAGGCAAAGGATTCACCTTCTCACATGTGATGTGTATTTATTTCCCCCCCCCTACTCCTCCTTTTATCAACTTCAGATATTGCTGACACCTGCGTCAACAGATACACATTTTGCTCCACCATCTCCAGTCAACATTCCTCCGTCTCGGATGACTTTGTTCAAGATTTCTTACCCTAGCAAATAGTATACAAATGCCCCTGGAGTGGCTCAGCTTCTTGGTGGGATTTCCCCGCTTCCCCCTCAACTTTTAAATCTGCAATCCACGGTAACAACAAGTGCATGGTGTCCACTGTGGTTCTTTTCATGTGGTGAGCAAGTTACGGGGAGGAAAGACGGATGAGAAAGAGAGAGAGAGAGAAAAGGAGAGAGACAAGAAGGAGAAGAACGAAAAAAAGCGAGGAAACATTTATGCTCAAATCAAACAGACCATGAATTTCTTATCGACTTTTTGTATCATCGTAAAACATGAATTATGGCCTTTGTGGCATTCTTTTATATACGTATATTTTTTTTTGTGTATCTATCAGCTACTATTACGACTGCTACCACTGCTTACTGCTCCTGCCACTACTACCATCATTAAAGTGTTATCTTGGTGTGTATGCTCACAAAGCTCCATGTTTTTCCCCCTTTAACCATGTGTATTATGGGATTTGGTCAGATGGGAATTCGAGCTGGGGACATTTGAGATTTTGATTCACCGTTTTTTCTTCTTTGTAACCATTTGTCATTTCGAATATATGTATTTTTCCAAAATATATATGTCTACACGTTTCTGGCCTCTTCCCCCGAATTCACATACGCAAGCTGTTTAAGAACCTTGCTTCAATTTGGATCCAAACGGTTCACTCTGTCATATCACTTTGGTTAATTGAATCAACTTTGGTTAATTTGCATACTTGGGGACAATTCATGTATATGCGGAGATGTTTACAGATACTCATGAAGTACCTGCGTCACTTGATTTCTGTCATGCTTCCTAATTGATCCGTGAGCACATTTATTGGGGCGATGGGAGACCTTTGATGGTACAAATATGGACACTGAGGGGAGTTCTCAGTCTCTGGGAGAATAGGCTGTTATTTCAAACACGGAGCAGGAAGTTCACTGAAGGCGAGGGAGACGGAGACAGAGAAAGAGAGAGAGAATGAAAGAGAGACACAGAGAGAAAGAGAGTAAAGTGTGGGGGAGCGCTTATGTAAAGTGATGAAGGCGTGGCTGTGTTATGGGCTATCCCAAGGCAGTCGTCAAAGTCACTTTAGTTAATTTACTCACCTGGTCGTTTTTCACTGCTCGCACCGTGGAGGCGAGAAAGAGAGAGAGAGAAAGACAATATCTTGTGTCAGATTAACTCACATACAGTCTTGTCTAATTCAAGTGTAATGTCAGCACTTTATTCAGTCAATCAAAACATATCAGGATGGAGTGCAGACACGGTGGGTCCTGTGTGTTTTTGTACTATCTCCTCCTGTAGCTTGATTTAATTGCAATTAGTTCCCTCATAAATATATCTTCCTCCCAAGTTGCCCCAAAAAGAATTTGATTCCCCCTGGAAGTCAATTTTTTGCTGAGACATTTAGGTCCATGTCCCTTTGTAGAAAGTATGAAATAATACACATTTTGCGGCTAGGAACACACTACTATGATTAGTATAAAAGGGACTTTTTATTTATTACCGATGAGCGGAGAAAGCCCTAAATCTCCAACAAGTATGTGTATTTCACGCTTCGTAGAAAGACTTTTTTTTTGTCTTCCTTTAAGGGGGTACATATGCCCTCCTTGGTGCAGATGGTGGGACATTCGTGGTGTAATTCCTCCCCCTCCTCCCTGTATTTAATATATTGGGCCACGCAGCGGAAAAACGGAGAAAGAAGAATGAGGAAAGTTATATAGTTTTGTATGTTTTTTTTTCTCCCCGGTATTTTCCGACCTCTTCCTTTTTCCTCCTAACATTGTGTGTGAGTATGAAAGAGACTTGATTTTTTGGAATAGTTACCCACAAGGGTAAATAATAGTGGTATGGGGGTCTCACGCTCGTGTAATTCGCGGTAGGCCATGGAAGAAGGATCATAATGTAGAACATTTGTTCTGAGCGACTAAATACAAAATATGTGTAGGTTTTTTCCCCTCTCTTTATCCTCCTCCTTTCACTCTCCCTACGCCGCTCTCTTTTCTCTTCCCTAGAAATTACGTCCTCCACATATTTAAGGAGGTTACTTGTTTTTGTTCAATCCAAAAAAAATTCAATGAGACCAAGAGGCAAAAATATGAAGAGAGGAGAGGGACCTCGTGGTATTAAAAGTATACATAGAATATAAAGAGAGAAAGAGAGAGAGAGAGAGAGAGAGAGAAACCACGCATACTGTCATAAATTGTTCCTTTAGTAACAAGTCACGAGAGAAAGAGCGATCTTATTCACTGTCCTGTCATATTAGTGGAGATGCTTACTTGCGATTATTTCATTCTCACAAAACATTTCTTTTTTCCGCTCTCTCTTTCTTTCTCCGCTCTTTCCTTTCTTTTCCCCCTGGTCGAGCCCCAATGCTTCTCCTCGATTCTTTCCCTCCCTAAACCATTTCTCTCTCTCCAAATGTGATCCGGAAGGAAGAGAAAGAATGCCAGGAATCTGTTGACCAACTTATCTGCTTCGACTCCGCCACTCCAACGAAATAGTTACATCTTTCACCCACCCAATTTGCGGTAACATTCTTGTCTTGGGGCAATCCAACACTTTGGATTCCATTACATTTGATTCCTCCCTAACAAATCCTATTAGCTGTAACCATTAGGGATCAAAAGTACATGTATATAACATACTGATCGAAAGGGAGGAGAGAATCTTAAGAGGAGGAAAGGAGTTGATTTTTTGAGCATTTTTAGATGTGGAAATTTTGAGCGGGTGACAGATTAAAGATCGGGCTTGTACATTCCCGCTGATGATAGTCGGGGTTGGGGACGGCCGTGAGAGAGAGAGAGAGCGAGAGAGAGAAAGAGAGAGAGAGCAAGAATGAGTGTGAAGGGCGCGAAGGAAGCGAAGGATTAATCATAGGAAAGGACAGGAGGGTCGACTGTGTATGTAGCGTTAAATGCGAATGACAGAGAATAATATGAATTGGTAGTGTTTGAGGCTTGCCTTCTCCTTCTTTAGCCACTCTTCGTCTTGTTCGGGTAGGAGTAGTCGTCTTAGAACTCTGTTGACTGAGCTTCAGTTTATTTTCTGCTCCTTTCTCCTCCTTATTCCCTCCCTTTTCTCTCTCTTTTCCCTTCCCTCCTTTGTGGTTGTGATGAAGTTAGGAGGGAGAGCAAGCGAGAGAGAGAGAGAGAGAGAGAGACGGAGGAATCTCCGTGACAGTGGAAATGACCATTTGGGCAATGAGACATTAGCGAGTCATCGATCTTGTGAGATCAATCACCATGTGCCAACGACAATTCTTCCTCTTTCCGCTTCATTCACATCCTTTCACGTCCATACGCGGTTCCTTTATCTGTGTACTACACACACATGCCAACCTCATGCATATTCTTTTTAGCACACAAGGGAGATTTGTGCGAAGCATTTTTTGGCCAGCATGTTCGAGATATATGGTCTATTCCAAGCCCATTGGAAGGGAAAGTCGGGGGGGGGGAACAAGACAGGACTTATACACATATGAGCACATGTATATACATGAAGAGATGGGGGAGATTGACGAGTAATGAGGGGCATTTTCCACCATCATTCCCCTAAAAGCGGAGCAAAAGTGAGCCCTGAGATGGTGGGAGAAATTGTCCTACCATTACATAGACAAAGAGGGAATGGAACGTGTGGTTCTATTTAAAAGGAAAAATTGGATTAAAAACTGAATTAATTTTGGTCAAGTCCGACAGACACAAAGGGAGCATTTTTTTGTACAACGGCCATCAACGGATGACAGGGATGGGAAGTTCAGAAAGATGGAAAGAGAGTGAGGGAGAGAGAGAGAGAGAGAGAGAGAGTGGAAGAGCTAGAGGAATACTTCAAGGGATGATTAGAGGATGTGTAATTTCTGAGGTACTAATTACTGGATTTCATGCCCTGAATCCCTAAATCAATAATGGACCTAGCGAGGGGAAAAACGCTCAGCCGGGAGAAAGCAGAGAAGAGAGAGGAAAAGAGAGCGGGGGAGACAGAAGAAAAGAAAGGTAGAGAGAGAAAGAGAGAGAGAAAGGGAAAGGAGAGAGAGATAAAGAAGATGAGAAAGTGAGACTTAGAAAGAGGAAGAGGCAGATGTAGAGAAGGAGAGAGAAAGGGAGATTGAGATAAACTGAGGAAAAGAGAGATTGCGAGAGAGAGAGGGAAATAGAGGTTGAGAGAAAGAGCGAGAGATTGAGAGACAGACAGAGGGAAAATGAGAAATTGAGATAAAGAGATATCGAGAGAATTAGAGAGAAAGAGCGAGAGATTGAGAGAAAGAGAGAGAGAGAAAGAGCGAAAGATTGGGAGAAAGAAAGAGAGAAAGAGCGAGAGAGATAAAGATGCGAGAGATTGAGAGAAAGAGCGAGAGAGATAAAGATGCGAGAGATTGAG